>VWYP01032720.1:119384-140923 GCA_013400435.1 Pycnonotus jocosus | reverse complement strand
AAAAAAAAAGAAAGAAAAGCAAAACAAACCAAAAATCCACACCACAACCTGAAAAAAGCTACTTTGGAAGAGAACAGACCATATTGCAGCACAGTAACAAGTAAGATTAAGAACTTCTCATTAAAGCCCTCCCTGAGGAAACATTTCAGTGGAAACACTGAATGGCCAGGTACACCTGCTTTTAAACAAGAAAAAAAAATTAAAATGCTGTGGCTTGAAATGGTGGCTTACTGTCTGCTTTTCAACTAAGCTGACAGCACCAGTACAGTTGAGAGGCAATTTTCTTACCTGAAAAGCAGTGCCTTGTAATAAAGACAATGATTTCTACACACATGGAATATTCCAAAATCACTCTCTCTTTCTGCAGTATTGTCATATGGGAGCATAAGCATACTCCAGTAATACTCAAAAAAATCCTAAACTTAATGACAAGTTAATTAAAAGTTAGCTTTACCTCATGGAGTATGTTCAAGTTGCTAGGATTGCAAGAGGGAAGTGTACATTGACATTCTCAAAAGGAATGCACCTTACAGGATAATTTAGACAACTGATCTCCATAAACTCCTTACAAATCCATAAGGAAGAACATGAACAACCTGATGGCTAATAGGGTACACTGTGCTTCCTTACAGCATGTCTCTTGTTGAAAACACTGTGCAAAAGACATCTCAGAATCCACCTCAAAGAGCTCACAATGGAAAAGGTTTATTCCTGATTCTCCCTGGAGCCACCTTGCACTAGCAATCTAAGACAAGCACACCATGGGTTCATTACATGTTAGAAATCTATACCAAAGGGATGCAGTTGTCAGCATAACCTGCAGACAGAATGCCAGTTTTTCATCTCTCTGAACCAAGGCAGTGAGCTCAAGAACTGCTGGAAAAATCTCACCTCTGACCACTAGAGTTAAATTTTAAAGTCTGTGAAGAGTAACACACAGTGCTAATACAAGCTCAAACAGCTCTGTCACTGGGCTCTAGGAAGGCAGAACGAGAAGCCCATGACTCATGGACCAAAGCCCTAAAGCACGAGGTAGCAATCCTTGGTTGTGTCTCTGTGCAGGAGTGCAAATTTGGCACCAAAATGGCTGGAAAGGAGCCCTATAAAAAGTGGGGATCCTAGTGGATGGGCAGAACACATGTCAGCAGTACATCCTCACATGAAGAATGCCAATCATATACTGGGCAGCAGCACAGTCATACAAGGGAGTGATCACTGCCTCCATCAGGCACTTGTGAGACTGCCTCTCAAACACTGTGACCAGTTTTGGGCTCCCCAAATCAAGACAGCAGCACAGTGGAGCAAGGCCAGCAGAGGGCCACCAAGACTGTCAGAGACTGGACACACAACATATGAGGAGAAAGATTTCTCAGTTCTGAAAAAAAAACCATCTCAAGAGGACGATACTGCAATCTATAACTGCCTCTTGAGAATCTGTAGGGGAGGCTGAGCCAGACTTCTTAGAGGAATACAGAAAAAAGACACAGGGTAACAAATATGCAACAATGTTCTTCATTCTTCAGCTATAAAAAGAGAATACTCTTTGTTTTCTTGAGGGCAGTCAAACACTGCAACAGAAGCCCACAAATACCAGAGATCTCCAACCTTGCAATCTTGAAAGTATTCAAAGCTCAACCACACAAAGCCCACAGCAACCTCTTATAAGTGATCCTGCCTTAAGCAAAGGGTTGGACCCAACTGCTTCGTGCTACCAACCTAAGTTTTATCCCTGTTATTCTTAAAAAAGTTACCTTAAAAAAAAAATAAAGTCAAGGTCTTTTTGGACAGGGACTCAATATTATCAAGAGCTTCCATAAAGTATTTTCAAACAGACCTCACACTCAAGTTCACGTGCAGGGCTCTTGTAAGTAAAGAGTTTCATTTGCTCTGTACATCTTTAGTACAAAACTATCATAATGGTGGTGAAAAAAGATGTCCTCTAGAAATATTTATTTTGATACCTTCTTCAAAGAGCCTATCTATAATCTTTTTTAGACCATCACCTGATATATCATCATCTTAACCAATCTTAGAACCAGAAGTTCTAAAAAATAAATTACACACAGTCAAAGATAAAAAAAGAACCAGTATGCAAGACAGGAGCCAAAAGAGCAGTCTCTTATACTTTACAGTGATCCTCAGTCTACAGGAGTTTGCACAATAGAATGTCAAAAATCTCCACAGATTTTAAATATATATGTAAACATTTAACTTACAATTATATATTATACCAAGCACATATCCCATTTTCTGTTATGACTGTCCTACATTGTTGGTTTCAGTAGGGTCACAACAGTATGCCCAGCTCTTCTTTCAGGCATGTTTTTTCAATCTAAATTCACACTGATTTTCCATCAACTAGCTAAAATTGGGAAAAAATAGTTTAGACCAGAACAAATATTACATGTTTGAACAGAAGTCAAAAACCAGCTTTAAGATATCAGTTGACAGGCTTACTAAAATTACCAGGCAATACATCTGCCCATCATAGCATGTGACTAGATCCAGTGACCCAGGAACTTTGGAAGAGACTTCTCAGCAAAGATTTCTGGGCACATAAGGCACACCAGTAAGTCCAAATCTGTCACCTGGAGTCTGTGTGTTCACCACTCCTTTGATGGGCTTTGCTCTGTCCAACATTAAAGCAGATTTTCACATTTCATCAATACCTGCCTCCAAAGGAAGCTGAAGGAGCAATGCTGGGACACTTCAGTGTATAATTGAGCTCCAACTGGTTGATGCCATGCTCCTTCTGGTGTTCATTTCCAAAACTGTACTAGAAAGATCCCTTTAAAAAAAAAAGTTCTGCTCACACAGATGGTAAATGCACAAAATCAAGCTGTTGGAGCTATCCTGTTGCCAACAAGTAAGAACACGAGATGTGAAAGGAACACCCAGAGTTACTGGAGAGCTATCACAGGAATTCAGGCCCACAAAGCACGCCTGTTACTGAGATCAGAATTCCCTACAGGTTCCAATAAGAAGCAGATTTTTGTTTCTGAAACACCACTTGTTTTCAATTACAGCCATCTATACCTTCTGCTAACATTTTTCTGAGATGAGACCTTGTACCTGACACTATATCAATCTTCAGAGCACAGCTATGACAGACTTGCTGAACCCAGGATATTCCAGGAAATTAATCTCTCTCCAGCTTTCCTTCTGTTCAGCACCTTATTCTTCAAAAAAAGATATCTGGAAAGAAATTTATGAATTCCCTGCTTTCCTAAATATCATTGCCACCATGATCCTAAGAAAGCATGCAGGAACACATCTTGACTGAAGTTGGAAAAGTTGCATTCCTATATAAAATGGAAACATTTTGACAGAGGATGGCAAAACAGAAGCTCTGTAGAGGCAAGCCTCCTCTAGGAGCTAATTTAGGTGTTCCAGATTGGGTTCTGCCCCAGCTCTCACCAGTCCAGTCTTTGACTGCACAGCAGCAGTGTCCAGACCAGTATACCAACCACACTGACAGGGAGGATGACTCCACTTTCCAGGAGTGGGGAAAGGAAAAGCCATTCCAAAAGTATCTGGGCAGCCTCACACAACATACAGGATCACAACATATACAAAAAGGAATTGAAACAGGAACTAGACTGTCTACCCCTCTCAGTGTTAGAAACCTGACCTCAGAAGGATCTTTCAGCCCTGTAAACTGCCCTAACAGTCATACACAGGAACTATCACTGGCACCCATTTCAAGAGCTGTATCTCAACATCCACCTTCTGCTGCACTTGATACAACTGCTCTGGTTTGTGGCAGTCCTTCTCCTCTCCAGCTCCTACACCTGGCTTCCACCAAGGTTGTAGGCTGGGGTTCTCATGGCTCCAGAGACTCTTGCCAGTATTAAGCTGACTGAAATAGATTTATGTTCCTGTGATCTCAAAAGGTAACAGTTCTACCTCTCTACAGTTAGGAGAAAATCCTAGGCTGAGAAGGGTCACATGAACAACAAAGCCCACTGTGTATGGAAGCATTCAGAGGCACTTTGGATACCAGATCAGCATTTTGTCAGTCTGAAGTTGCTTCCTCTGCATCTGTGATAATGTCGCATGCAAGCAGGTGAAGTATGAACTGCTGTAGGTATCCTCTAGAAATACTGTGAGCATCACAGCCCAACTACTATCATAGTAGCACAGAAAAATATCAGTTTACCATCTTTTTTTTTTTAACAAGAGGAACCCTTTATCCCTGGACATTATTCCAGGAATAATGGAAAGTAAGCCTTCTCTAGAGACTTTCGAGTACAGTTTTAGAGTGCTTAAAAGATGACAACTCCTTTTTTCAGGCAAGAAAAAATTACATTCTTTTATCTTTCTTCCCCCCTACCCCTTTCTTTTTTAAAGTATATTTTACTACCCAATTTGGACAACTGGCCTTTATCACAACAAAAGAAAAATTCCATGAGAATGCTTGGGTGTAGAGGGAGAGAGAAAAAAGGAAGCACACCCTACAGGAATCAGTACTGATAAGACAGGAATTTTCTGGCCTTTTTATACTGATCTGTTGCACTGCTCTTTAAGGGGCCAAGCAGAGACACCAGGTGAGGAGACCAGCTGGTCTGGAGAGGAAGGGACAGAAAAAAAACCTGATGATTTTACTGGCAATTTCCCCTTCATATTAGTCACTTCAATAACCCTTACTTCACTGATAGGAATGAAACTGAACTCAGAGTACTAGGAAATATTAAAATTGGGTAGCAATTTCTCAGTCTTTCAAGACTGTGGATATATTTGCTCCTAAAGCCCCCAGTGCTCTACATTTCTCAAAGAATATACTGGCTCAGGGCTTAGAATTCCAAGGGAATTCAGGTAAATTTCTCTTCTTATTACACTGCTAAACCTAGTTTAGCTTGCAGATCCACAGTTAGTACAAAGAATTAGAAGGATTTAGGAGGGAAAAAAACTGATAAAGGGGTTATGAGACAACAAATAACATTGGGAGTGTCCAATGATCTCTGTTCTCAGATGTAGCTTTGGAAAGGAAGTGGCACTTTGTTGACAGGAGACTATGATGACTCAGGTGCAGAACACTATAATCACACTCCACCCTTCCACATTCATTTTTACAGTTCTCAACACAGGAAAACACAATTTATTTCCTAATCCTGATTATCTTGCTCTGGAGACTAGAAGCAAGACAGACTACAGCTTCCTTAAAAGCAAAAGCAACCTCTCCAAAAGCAACACCTGTTACAGGACAGAAACACTTTTTACCACTGACTTCACCTGAAAGTGGAAGGACAGCAGTAGCTGAAACATCTAAAACTGTTCAGATTCCACTTGATTGCCACCCTCCTGTGCACCTCCCTCCCCCCATCTCAAATGGGGTCTTGAAACAAATTAATGTTGGATGCATCAATAAAATCCACAGTACAATTAGAGAAATTTCAGACTCACATTAAGTATTTAAAGCTCAGAGATGTAATATCAAAGACTGGCTAAGTCATGAGCTACTGAAGAGCCAGAGGAAAAAAAAACTCCAACAAGATGGGTGTTTCCTTGCTGCTTGTGGCAATCAGATACAATCCTGAACCTCAAACACAAGTAAGCAGAAGTATCCATTGTAGCACAGCCACACAAACTTATATTAAAAGAGAAAACAATGCAAATACAAGAAACCAGAACAGAACAGAAGCACCAAATCTTACTCTCCTCAGTTACACGAGCTGTCAGAATTCCATGTCAGACTTTGTTCTAGGTTAAACTCAAAAGGTCACCAGTGTAAATTAAGAGTTATTCCTCCAAAATTAGTACAGCAGTATCATTCTAAGGAAAACAAGTTGACTGACACCATGGGATATTCTGTTCAGGTAAGGAAATCTGGCTTATAAGTAATAGAAGCCTAAACATCCACTGAAATCGTACAGTTCAAACAAGAAGCTGTTTTTAAAAATCTGTGGCAGTTTCCAAGTACGACATTTTGAAAACACCTGCAAGGAGCAACATTTTATAAAACTGACATACTGGACTTCTCTGAAAGCAAGGAAAACACTTACTGTGGTTGCATTTGCTGAGTTAACCCAACAGGAGGCTTCTGCTTGATTGTGAATGCCATCTGAGCCATAGGGCCAACCTTTGGTGGGACCTGCACCTTCTGAGAGAAGGTCTGCTGGGCAGCCTGCTGGGGTATGGGCCACGGGGGAACAGCGGGGCTCCGGCCTCCAGCAGAAGATGTGTCTTGCACGACTGTATCCTCACAGGAATTACCCTTGGTTCCTGGTTTACACACACAAAGCTGAGGTCGCAGGCACATCCCTCCATTTTGGCATGGTGGTGCACAGTTAGCTAAGAAAAGACATTTTAAAAAGTACCTGTGAAACAAAGCATGAAGGAAAATGCAAACCCTCCCCGCAATAAAAAAATGGCATTAATTGTTAATGTTAACTGGAGTAGGAGATCAACACTGCTAAGCTCCTCAAAAGATAATATACAAGTTGGTATAGTTTTTACTGATTTCTTGCACAACATGTGAAAAACTTCAAAAAGTAAAATGCTAGATCTAAAAAATAGGAGTTAAACAGCATTATTTCAAAGCTTTCTCCTTTCTGCTCAGCATCCCTTCTCCTCATACTCTAAAAACCCAAACTGCATCTGATGAAGCAATATTACACAGGTATAGAATTTTACTACTGATCCAGACTGGGATTTATTTTACTACTATTTTAACATCAGATGCTGCATAGGTAGCTAGAATGAATCCCTACAACCACATCATAGGTCACCAAAACGATGCAGAAAAGTGTGAAGCAACTCAACCCTTTCCCCCGCTAAAACTCAAACTGTTCCCTGCAGTAGCCCCACCGTAACAACACCAGACGTGAACCGCTGCTACAAAGACATTGCTGCACCTAGGAATAAACAGACAGGTGCTTGTGGTTATCCCAGACCAGCTTCTATAGATTCTTCAGAGAGTCAGTGAAAAGGGATCAGATTCTTTAAAATACAATTCACCTTCAGAGAGGATTAATTACCCTGCTTTGTATTGCTCTATTGAGTGACTACAGAGGGAGTCTGAATAACCAGCCTGGACTCAACACCCAGCTTGAAGATGTAGTTAATGCAGTATCAATTCCACTCTGAATGAACAAGAAACTTGGAGGAGAAGCAAATCCCATCAAAAAAAAGAAGGGGGGGGAGGAAAAAAAGCAAAAGCAATTTTACATATATATTGATTATATCTATTTTTATATCTATATTGATTATATATATACATAATACTGCAAAGGCATGCCTCTACCTTGAGGATTTATTTTGGATGCTAAAATTCACATTACATAAAGACAGCAAAGCAAATTAATTCTCTTATCTAAAGGATGCAATTTAACATTAAAAGATAGCAAAGAAAATAATTTCTTCATTAGTCACATTAAAGATGATATACAATGAAGCATGTATAAGAAAAAACATGGCTGAGTTACTTTGTTCCTACAAACTAAGCGTATTTTTAATATTGCTAAAGATCCTTTAACATCAACAAAATTAAGTGTCAGATAATAAATTTTTTACTAGAGTAGGTAAGATAATATCTTAAACCTTAACATGGAATTCTGCACCATATTCAGATACATCCAAGTGAACAATTATATTATTAAAAAAAAAAATCAGTCCAGAGCCCTGGTTCAAATAGAGTACTTGACACTTTCAACCAAGTTCTAATACATACTTCTATACATAAAAATAAATCAAATGCACAAGAATATATATGAATTAAATCATTAGGATGGGATTGTGTTTGTTTGAGGCCTAGTTTATACATGGCAGATGTATCATACATACCAACTGCACAAGACAACAGAATTGCCCAAAAACTTACACCTGAGTTTTGCATGGGTTTTTTCACATACACTTTCCCCTCCATGTGAAACTTGTTTTCTTTTCAATAATACTTATCTAGGCTACCTTAACTGCGTATCATGCACCTCCCTGGCAAGACAAAACTAATCATTTGCTCACTTCTATCTGTTTATTCTTGAGAGTCTGTCTTGTCTTTGACAGCTGGAAGAGTGAAGACCATTTTCACTGTAAACTTGAGAAGGGATTTGCAACAAGCATATCCTGTAATAGATAAGCTGAGTCTTCCTTATGCCTTATTTATAAAACTTAAATTTTGCTAGAAACAGTGAAAATTCATTTATATGCACATGACTGAAATAAATCATATCATAGCAAGTAAATTCAGGAGCCTAAATTCTAACTAAATTTCACTGGCTTTGGAGATACTCTTAATACCAGAAGAGTGACCCCATCATCTGGGTAATCTGTATGAAATGTGCAAAGATCACAGTAAAGAATTTGGGCCTTTAGAAAAACATCTCAAAAAAATCATTTTTACATTAAGAAAGCATTCATGTACTTCTGGATATTTATGGACATATGCCTATATTAACCTCTAAGTTTCTCAAGAAATTATTTAAAAACCAATGACTCAACACAGAAGTAAGCTAACAAGACCACATCAAAAGTCAGTATGAAAAAATATCTACTCTGCTAGGACACAGCAGATCATAGCATATCTCCTCTCGAAAGTGAAGTATCAAGGTATACATATGCAACAGACCCTGAAAAAACTGCAACTCTTTTTCCTGTAGTTAAGAACCAAAGCTGTGCTTCAGAAGCCTACAAAAACTTGAGTTTCTACTTATTAAAGTGAAGGCTGCAGTAAATTTTAAACAATAAAGCTAAAAACAGAACCTGTTTTGAAATTACCTCACCTTTTTTGCCCACATACACTTAAACATTCTTACTTCACTGACAGCAATGTAAGCCCTGAAACACATTACATGTACATAAAGCAAATGCTCTGCAGGACAAACTGCATTACTCTAATTGGCCTTTAACAAAACAGCATCAGGAGATCCAGCAACTATGTTATAAAAGACCAGTGACAACAAGTTGAAAACCCCATCCATTAGATCTTCACAGCAATGAACCTTTTGACTGAAGTCTTTCATGAATGTTGCATAATAGAAGATCACAAAACTGGATAAAAGATCACGTTTTTAGGAAAGAATTAAAACAAACATTTTAATTGACATAATACAGCAGTTTAGTTTCTACAACATCCAAGACAGCTGTAGTGTGCCAAATGAATGACCTAATTATTTTGTTTGAAGACAACAATAGTGGCCCATAAAACTGAAAACACCAGTATTTTCCATAAAGCTAAGCTTCCAAAAACTGAAGCATGGAAGTATTAAGTTTGAAACAGAAAAGCAGGCCAATATACTGCTGTTAAAGGCAATTGGCTTCATCCTGTTCAATTCAAGGAGGTCATGACTGGAAGTTCAAAATGGAGCCTGGCAAAGATGCAAATAATGAGACTAAGCTTAGTGGGTCCAATTAAGATCCACCTAGTACAGTATTCTCCCTCTGTTACTAAGGTGGATGCTGCTTAAGGACAAGGTGAGACACAATAAAAGTTTATACCACTACAGCTTTTAAGAATTAGAGGCTCAGCAACTTCCTGAGCAAGAGTGCTGGTTTTGTGTTTACTAAGTCTCAATAGATTTTTCTGTCAGAGGTTGACTGAGCTGTTCTTTGAGCCACTTCGCTGCAACATCCAAAACTTGCTGTGCCGTGGAATTTGGCCACATTGAAAGGCCAGGATAGACAGTATAACCAATCTTCCCTCACTTTCCAGAAGTATGGTTTGTGGTGAGGATGACCTTAGCTGGATGCCAGCTGCCCACTAAGCTGCTCCATCAGTCCCCAACAAGACATGGGAAAGAAAATAACATCAAAAACAAGTCATAGGTTGAGATAAGGCAGTTTACTAAAGCAAAAGCTAAAGTTTGCATGCACACAAGTAAAGAGAAAAAAGAAAACAAAACAGGTATGTTCTTTACTTGCCATCAGCAAGTGATGTTCAGCAGGGCTTCAGCATGCATAGGGCTTGCACCAGAAAGAAGCTTTGTAAATAACAAATGTCCTCTGTTTTCTTCACCTTTCCTTAGTTTTTTTGAGCTGATGTCATATGGTACGGAATATCTCTTTGGTCAGTTTGGGTCAGCTGTCCCAGCTGTGCCTCCTCTCAGGATTGTGCCTACCCCCAGTCTATTGATGGGAGGAAGGGAATGTTGAGACATTGCTGGTGCTGTGCCAGCACAGCTCAGCAGCAGCCAAAACCCTGGAGTGTTACCAACACCTCCTTAGGTACCAATGCAAAGTACAGCCCCAGCTCAGCCAGTCCCAATAGAGTGGGCAGGGAACAAGGATCCTTTTGGTTGGTTTGTGTTTTAAGACCATCCAATCTGTATCTATTGAAAATAAAGTCACAGTGACACATTTGCTTTGGAAGTACCTAAGTCACAAAAAGCCCAAAACTGTGTCCTAAAATGCTCAACCTTTTTATACATCTTTCCCAAGCAACTACTGCTCACCACTCTCTCAGAAAGACTATGGGGTTTGACAAATGCATATCATGCCTGGTATGGTTCTATCTGTAACAGTCTTTCAGAAAAGCCAGGGTAAAATATTATTACTGTTAGGTTTAAACACACCCCTCCCAAAACATCTTATGTTGTTTTGGGACTGATCTATACATACACACTTTTCAGTCCATGTGTTCATGTTATTACAGTTAAAGCATATATAAATATTTGCAGAAGCAAGACCTAAAATAAAAGGTTTATAATAGTTTCAAAACATGTAAATATTTTAAAACTTCTGCATATACAGAATGTAATTTGTTTTAATACATTCTAAATTAAGCATAATTTATTATCTGGAATCAGTAATTATAAAACATTGGAACAAGTATGGAACGAGTTTAGATAAAAATTTCTCTTTTGTCCCTTCAAATGAATCAAAATACATGATTCCACTTGTCCTAAAAAAATGTTTGTATTAAAGTAATATTAAACCAATGCTAATTCTTGGATTTAAATCATTACAATCTCATTCCTACGCTAATCACTTATTTTAACTTCCTAAAAATTAACAACACATTTACAAGTTTATTTCCCTGTGGTGAATAGAAATCCACAAAAAATTATTTTTCAGTGAGAAATTCACAATAAACAAATTTAAATATCCCAAAAGTTTCCTGCACCCAAGTTTCTAGCCTTTTAGCCTGAGCTCCATCTTTAAGTATTTCCTTTAACAAGCAACTGCTGTTGGTTTGTACTTAAATGTCCACAAACATTTTTCAATGTCATTCCTGAATTTCTAATACTTTGACACAATTACACTACAACAGTGGTGTGAGTCTTATGCTATTGCTAATATGCTCATCCACCAGATTTTTGTTTTTCCACATGAAGTTTACCTTTTTTTCCCCTCACCCTGGAGCACACATAATAGTCCAGCACCAGTTTAAACAGAATGCACCAACTTGAAACAAATTTTACCACAGTGCACAATGGCACAGCATATATCAACTTCTCCCACAGAAGTGTGTAAATCCTGTCAGGCACAATACATGCCAGAGGGTAAATAATAGAAAATACAGCAATTGGAAAGAGGACTTGTAGTATAGAGCTGTTTCAGATTCCAGCACAAAGTGGTTGAGAAATGATGCATGCATCAAGTTCATAGAAAGGGGAAAAACCAACACTATGACATGGATCCATCTGTGCTGAGGGCAGAGCTTTCAAGCTTCTTTACATGCAACATAGGAATACTGCTAAAGGCATAACTAATACTGCCTTTTTTCATGAATGCAAGATTTTTATTCCTCAAGCACACAAGGAAACCAAACCAAAGCTCATCCTGGTTGAGTGCACATCCTAAACAAAAAGCTGTGATACAAAGGCACCTTTAACTTCAGCTGGGTTGAAAGACAGAGTGATGATCCCCCACCGATTCCAGAAGAAAAGCAGTGAAGCGCTTTCCTTGGAAGGCAACGAGCTGTGGGTTCTGAAAGGAAAAAGGCATATTCCAGTTTCCCTCAGAAAAATCTGAATACGGTGCTGACATCCTGAAGAAGAACAATGTTTTTTAGAATTTCTGTTCTCAGAACTACCCTACTGCTTAGCTCACCACTCAATTTATTCACGTTTACTCTGAATACCCTTTTAATTATTAAGCATTATCAGGACTGAGGATGCAACTGAAGTCTAGAAACCCAAAAGCTCACTAAAGCTAATGCTTTTCTGGAGACCTAGTTCTCTATCTGAGTATCTCCCACCAAAGAGGTTTCAAAAATGGAAAAGTTTATCAGAAATACATCCAATAATTCTAAACATTCACTGAGAATGGAGTGGGGAGGAATTTGCAACCAAGGGTGATATAACCTTGTTGTAAGACCATTCTATTAAAAAAAAAAATTTGAAATTACTTTTACATAATCCTAAGAGATTACATTAACTGCAAAAAACCTGTGTGACCTCTATACTACTAATGGAGGTAGTATTACAACTATTTGTGTCTTTCTACAGGAAATGAAGAAGAATTTGTTTTTATCCTAACTATATGGTCTTAAGGAATTCTTTCCCTAAATATACTCCAAATGAAAGCATGTGTTGGAATTCTTTGCTGTCCACTTCAAACCATCAGATTCATTCCCACACTGGCATGTAAACATGACCTCCAGGAAGGGAGGGAAACAAAAAACAATGCTTTCAGCATACATATTTCTTTTAAAACAAATGCACAAAACAACAGTTTGACTCTCAACCCAATGGCAACATAATGTACTTTACTGACATATTCTATGTATCTCCATAGTATAAGCTCTAAATGCCAAGACTTATCAGAATTGAACAGCAACTGTACTCAAATATTCAAAAGCTTAACTTCAGCAAAAGAATGCATTATTCTATCAGCAACAAGAATATCACACAGTTTGATTTTCATTCATGTTGTGTTTACTGGAGTTTATATAATATAAATAGTTACGACTATACAATCTGAGAGACATTTTAAAGTATTTAGTTATAGGAAATCATAACTATGCATATTCTGACAATACAAACATTTCACATGCTACAAATCCCTTTATCATTCCAGTGCCCACAAATAAAAATCATTCACTACAGAATGGACTAAGCCAAGGAAGGTTCACATGTTACACATTGTTTTTGCTGCTCGAGTGGTTAACACTCCAGTATGCAATCCTTTTAATTCTCTTAACATTTCTCAGTACCGTGCTTCTTCATTTTGTTATAAAATACTTCATAATAAATATGCAGGAAACTGAACAAACTAAGACAAGCTCAGTAAAAAAGCAACCGGAAATATTTAACTGCAGGGCTACTGAAGTGTTACAAAAAAGAGAAAGACTAGAGAAAAAACTGTGAATCACAATAGAGTAAGCAAAACAGTAAGTACAATAAAGTTTTTCTGTAAATTCAACCAAATCTCAGGAAGACTTCACAATTTGGTTGAGCATCTCTGAAATTCCAGGCCTAAATTGCCATCTAGAGATAATAAAAACCTGATCTCAATTATTAAAAAAGCAAATCTTGCCATAGGACACAAAACAATTTCCCATATGCAGGGATTACTATCTGCACTTCACAAAAAAAAAAAAAAAAAAAAAACATGCCCAAGCAGACCTATTTTTAGCTCTGTATTTAAATGAACATCTTGCCTTACTAACATGTAAAATCCTCATTCCCCCTCTGTGTGCAGTCTCAGATGTGGAGAAATGCTGAATATTTGCTTTCTTTCTATAATCAATGGGTGGGATCTATTCTCTAGGAATAAATTAGGCTACACAAGTTCTGCTGCTTTTATAAGTGGGACAAAAAGCCAACTAAAGAAAGAAACCTCAAACCCACCCCAACATCACTCTAACAACTAACACATCAGAACATGGACTGATTTGATGATCTGAACCATCAATAATCTGTTAACAGCCAGTACTCCAGAGTTTGAACAAGGAGACAGTTTAGGGAGGTGTGTGCTTCTCTTCATCTCCCCTCCACAAATCCTATAGCTCCCAGGCTATCCAAGCTGGCTTTAAGGCAGAATCAGTTGGCACAAGCAGCTCTTGGTGGCAAAGGCTGCCCTCTTCTCAAGGCCTCACAGAGAGCAGAACCCCTCCCCTCACTCCAGCCCTGCTTTTACCAAGGTTGGGAGGCTCACTGATCCCATACACAAAGCCACTTTGCAGGACAGGAAGGCGAAGGGAGCATGCCCCCTTCCAGCTCTCTCCTTTTCCATGTTCAGGAAGAGTGGCTGTAAGAAGAGAGGTGTGAGACCAGTACTGTGAGTATCAAAATATCACTTCTCTGTCAGTCAATCATTTTGTTCCTACACACATACAGAACCAGGTAATGCACAACTGATGGATGCACCATAGCCCTCCTTGGCACCTACACAGCTTTCTACTCCACTTCCAAGTTACACACTGAAAATAAACAGCCAACAAACTGAACGGAAGGGAGAAAAAAAATAAAACCAAAATAGCTCAGTTTTCTGTGTTCCTTCCTTCTGATTCTCTATTAAGAAGGGAAGTGTTCAGGACTTTTTATCCACTGTAGATTTACCACAACTTTACTGCAGGTCCTGCTTCTTTTGTCAACACTAACTGCTGCAATGAGCTGAACAAGCTCACTATCAATCTGTCATCTGCTCCAGTGTGAGAACACAATGTCTTGACAAGTTTCTTTTAAGGTTCTCTTTTTTTGTTTTTGTTCTGTCTTAATTCTATACACACTTGCAGTATTTGTACGAAACAGACTATGTACCATTATAAGCCTGTTTCCAGTAAAGTCCCCAGTGTCTTACAAAGAGAAGGTTGGGTAGGTTTCACTTCATACTAATTGTGGACTTAAGTTTCCTCACCAAAATGAGGGAATGGCACACAGCATGGTCGTGTGTAGAGCAGGCAGCAGCTAACAGCTCCCCATCTTCTCACAGCTCTTTTACAGCCTGGTCTCACAGGAGGGAGGCTGGCTGCCAAGCACAGCCAGGAGACAGACACTGCTCAAAGTCTGCATTATTGCTGATTCAGATCAGTCTCTCCTGAACCTGTCATACCAATTGCACTTACAGAGGTTTGGCTTGTGTTGTGGGACCATCTTTAGGTGTGTGCACTCCATTTATTTTAAGATGCAAAGAAAAAAATATGTCTAAATAATAAAAAGGTAAACTCAAAACACAAGCTCTCCCAGAATGCACCTAATGTATTTCAGCCTCATATTGGCGTTCATTTCACAAGACCAGACTACACCTTGTCCAAAATAAAACACTAAGCCCTGAAACACACATGCCCTGGGCCTCAGGTCACCAAACCCAAAGAGTATGGTCTATAGACCAGCTCCATGCTGCTTGCTAATGTAGACAAAGACTACAAGAATTTGGACCCTGTTGTTCTGCCCCCTTCCAAGGGCAGCAAGCGAAAACTAAAGCAGAGCAGAATTACCATCAAGGCCTAACAAGAGCTTTCCCACTACAAAAGCCCATTTCCTGTACATGAAATTCAGAAGTTTTATTTACATATTACAGCAGCAAGCACAGCAAAGGCAAAACCAAGCTTCTACAGCTTTCAATTTTTCAATTCTGAATTGTTTAAAAACCACATCAAAGGACAGATCAAAAAGGGGATAATGTATAGGTCAGTCACATGGCGTCAAAGTAGTTTGTCCCTTTAAAACTCTGACAGTAAATTTTGATTTAGACATACTTTGAAGGAGATTGATACTGCTTTTACTGAGATGAGGAGAACATTTAGAATGAGAAGAAACAACATTTGGGGACAGTATGTTATAGTTAGGCTTTGTATATACAATGTAAATAAACAGAACTTGGTAAAACTCAAAGCCACAAAACTGATTAAACACAAGCCTCAGGAAGTGGTTGTGACCAGAAAACCTCCAAAAAGCATAGCTGCAAACATCTGAAATACTTAGGTCCGACAGTGAAAAGTACAGCTCTCCTGTACCACTTCCTAGATTCTGAGCAACCCATACTAAAATACTTAGTGATACAGAGTTTTGTGTCTAAACTGGAGGACTCATGTAGGTTTCTAAGTTTCCAGGTCTGGATCCTAACCCTATTCCAGAACAAGACCTAAGCATGCAACCTCTCCCTCACCTTCCCCAAGAAATTCAGAAGTACAAGCTGGAAGCATCTTAGGGCACACTCCATCCAAGTGATCTGGAACCATTGGTCACACTGTCAAGTGCCCATGTCCTGAAGGAGACACAAAGCTGCAGCATGCTTACTCAGCCACAGCGAGAAGCACAGCTCTGGAAATCTAGGGAGGAGAGCACTGAAAATGAACAGCAGTACACAAGCAGAGGCCAAGCAGATTCAGAAACTGAACAAAGGGGACACTTCCTTGGGGCAAGTATTCACACAATTTTCTAGTCTCATGCCTCTACAGCAGCAAGTTTCTACTGTTGTGTATTTTCTTACTCTGAAAAATATATTAAACCTCTGTAACATCTTGATTGGACATTGAGTCAGGCA
Organism: Pycnonotus jocosus; assembly: GCA_013400435.1. Classification (NCBI taxonomy): domain Eukaryota; kingdom Metazoa; phylum Chordata; class Aves; order Passeriformes; family Pycnonotidae; genus Pycnonotus; species Pycnonotus jocosus. Next base: position 124,558 of record VWYP01032720.1, on the reverse strand, counting down.
GGTTTTTTTAAAAGAATTAGCAAGAAAATCTTTTAATATAGAGAAAAAGCCAACAGACTGCTTTCTTATTTTCTGATGACCTTTCCAAGGTGCCCAAGCATAAGACAGACAGCTTATGGTCAAACTCAGAGAATTCAGTCAGTTCCAACCCCAAAGTATTAGCCCTATGCATGGAATACATGTATCCACACACACCACACCTTCAGCTAAGAAAGACTTAAGACCCTTTTAATCTTAATTGACAATGATGGCATACCTGGGTTCTGCATAGACAGCAATTTCTCTCCCTATAGGAAATTTATTCTAAATGTGTTCCTGCAAAATCCACTTCCTTACCTCTTTGCCCTGGCCTTTCTTACACCTTTGCAGTAAGGAATTCATGCCATTAAAAACTGCTAACTCTCGCCTTCCATTTTTTTAACCATCCAGTTTACACTGAGAACATTCACAAACAACTGCTATTAACACTCCAGACAGAACATATTATACATTTTACAAGGGGTTTACTACTACACCAAGGTGGTTCTTCCCATGTACCTTTTTAAGATATCAGATTCTACATACAATAGGTAACTTTCTCTTATGCTCCCAACATGAAAAACAGTTCTTTGTACCATTAAGAAAACAAAACCAGAACAAACAGAAGAGCATATTTTGTAGAAGTAGTTTTAACTAACAGAAGTTTAGTAGTAAGTAACAAAGTAGGAGACAACAGATTTCAACAAGCTAAACACCCAGCTGGCTGGTGGGAACTCCTGATTTCCAGCACAGGCCTTCCTGACAGTTGTTATAACTTGTCCAAGACCACATTTAACCTATGGTTTAATTTCCATAAATGAAATAATAAAAACCCCACACTCAAAGCTTTACTTGCCTTACAGACATGTTACAGAGCTACTTAATGTTCCCATACAGCTCTGTTATGCAGCAAGTACTAACAAAGCACGGTGTCTCCAGCCTTGGTAGTATCTCATTACTGCACTTGCACAGATATAACCTAAGATAACTATGTCTGGAAGACAATCCTTGTCCTAAACCCTTGCACGTGCTTCTAACTTTCCAAGATGTTTACTGTTGCGGTTCAATTTTTCCCACCTTTGTCTTTACTCAAAGGTGGATGTTCAGAAAGCTTCAGAAAGGTTGGTTTTGATTGTTAGGCATCATATGCCCAGCATAAAGCATTTCTGAATGCTGTTTACATTGAGTGTTATCATTTAATCTTTTTAATTAGAATGATGCAGCTCTTCATAATTTAAGTCACTCTGAGTTTGAAAAAAGTTCTTAAAACTTTACAGTGTAAAACTGAAATATTAGGGACAGAGAAGGGAAAACTCTACATGCCTAAATTGGATATGGTAGGCACTCTCATACAATCTACAGAAAGACACAAGCTCACCTTCTGAGAACTGTCAGGCTTCCAAGAGAACATGAACAAATGTAAACACAAAAGGCAGTTCAGCTTCAGACTAAAATTTAAATAAAAAGAACTTGCAAAGTTCCCTTGCCTCCTCTGTACAGATGCTGCCCTCTGACCTGCACAGAAACATTTCAAACACCCCCTGTAGCTGCTGCTGCTGAGGGAAAAGCCATGTCACTGCTCCCAGCCAGACTGCCACCCGCCTGGCCAGAAGCCACCCAAGGGAACGGCAGCCACAGCCTCAGGCATGAGAAAGCAGGGCTAGCAAACACCAGCAAGCAAGGCAAAGGGAAGGGGAGGCAGCCTGGCTGCAAGACCAGACCTCTGCCCTTCAGCCCCTCTTTCTGAGGGTTCCAGGCAGGCTTATTCACACAGGTGCAGCAGAGCAGAAACACATGCTGCTTGTTCCAGCCTGGGATTACACCTGAGCTAATAAACCTCGCTGATCAGAGCTGGCTCTCAGCACTCTGGTTCTGGAAGCACGATGCAGACAAATGGAAGTTGGCTCTGGAAAGAGCCAGTATGGGTCTGGGGTTTATTAACTCAGGCTTTGCACCATGCAGAAAAATAAAATCTGGCCCTAGAGACTAAATAGCTTATTAAAGTGATACTGAGCCTGAACTAATAAACCCTGACAGAGTCAAAGTGATTTTGCATCAAGTCAGCTCAGGTGTGCCAGCATCTGTGGCACAGTTAATCCACTGCTGCAATAAGCCACTCAAAAGCAACAGAGCCTGCTACCTGGATTTCAAAAACTCACTTCATTTTACAGGAAACAAAGGGGTTAACTGTTGTTCAGTTATAGAGTTTCTTCTCTTCTGAAAGGAACATCAGGATCTTCCAGAAAAGGTGGTATCTGGCTTTTATGACTGTGAGACTAATCTTCCATAGCTGCATCAAGTCAATGCTATCTCATGGTTTGCCTAAGTTACAAAACAGACAACTTCAGTACATTCAGTGCTTCCCTTGGCCTGCCAAGAGAGGGATGAAACTGAGAAAATGCAAGCCAAGTGTATTTTACCACTGCTACAAGGAATTAGAGCAGCATCAGAGCAGGGAATAAAAATATTTAATGCTAAGGAGAGCCTAATATCAGAGGCACAAAATGAGAAAATTCCCCCACCTTCATTTCTTTTAATTCAATCCCTGCTAATCCATTCCTCCAGTTACTGTATGAGCTAACCAAGTAATTAATGGATTTAAATTAAATTCCACAAAGATATCCCATAAAAATCCAATTGTCTGACTTACTCCTTACTGAATACTCTAAAATAAAAGGGAATCAAAAAGAAAAGATTAATGATAGTCAGAGAAGTGAAAAAGACAAAACATAACAGACAAAAAGCAAAGAAAATTACTTAATTTACAAACAAAACAGCTGCCTGGAAATAAAAATTACTAGAAGACAGAGAAAAAGCCATTTTAAAAAAACTAAAACATTGTTTGGGTTTTGTTCAAAATAGTGACAATAAAATTGGTCGACAATAACACAGTTAGAACACATTTTTCACTTAATGTCCTGAAATTACTAAGAGGTTTTTTTTTCATTTTGATTTGTCTTTAAGCTAAGGTAGGTGTTTATTAAGCTCTGCAGTTAGCCTCAAAATACCACTGTAAGCTGGAGAAAAACATTTTAGTACTGGTAAGGTGTTAAGCAAAATGTGACTAACCTAACACAGCAGCATGCATTTGAAAGTGTTAATTTAAAAGGATATCTTAAATATATGTCTGAATTAGTAGGAAAATTGTGAAGTTTTGTCTTTAACTACTGTCATTAAGTCTTTGCTTCTTAGCAACAGGTCCATGCAGATCAAAGGTACTTGACCTTAAGTCAGAATTACAAAAGTGATTGCTCCCTATTGTGAAAAATCCCACACAGGGACAAAAGCCACTTGGAAAAAAAAAATCTTGAGAGCATTGTTCATTCTAACTCTCTCAGGAACAGTAATCTCTCCTGCTGAACTACAGGAATATTCCCAGCTCTGCCCAGTCTCTCTGATACTTACAGGAGTTTCCTGAAGACATGCCATTCCAGTCTTTCCTGACCTCATGACATCACTCCAGTTTAGCCATTTACAATCATTCTGAATCTTGCCTAAAGCAGCAGAAATTCTTCCGCTTTCCCATTAGAAAGAACAACTAGAGCATAGCGAGATCAACTCAATCAGTGTTATTTTATGCACATATTTTGTGTTTGTAGTAAAGGTACATCACTCTACAGGACCTTCACCAAACCCACTTCTTTCACTTTGTTCAGTGCTTCAAGAATTCCATGTGGTGAGCACAGGATCACTCATGTGAGCTACTGGTGAAGGGACAGTGGGGGTAGGTTGGTGATTCCTTGCTCCCCACCTGTCCTCCTCCGGTAGATTCTCTACCTTGTTAAGCCACCCATTCTAAAACCTCCTAAAAAACAAGAACTGCTGGGGAGGAGATGTTCACACGTACAAAGCCTCCACAAAGCTCTCTCCAAAAATGTCACTATCTGTGCTAAGAATAAATGCAAGAGACGCCCACTATTCATCCTTTAGCAAAGGTGAAGGTTAGGAAGGAGGGATTTAAGGATGGAAAGAGCGTTACATCTGTCCTGTGGGTTCTGTAGCTCAGCCAGCCCACAGACAACCCCAGCATCCACCACTTCGCCAAGTGCCAGGGCGGTCCCCTCTGCTCCCACCACATCTCCTAGCACACGCCCCTCCCGACCGCACGGCTACTCACGTTTGATGCACCGCTGGGAGCCCGTGGCCTTGCTCCAGCCGTGGCAGCACTGCCCCCCGCACACATTGACCCTGCGGGAACAGCAAACAAGGACCAGTGTCCAGCGGGGCACCCCCGCTCCCCGTGCCGAGCCGGGCCGCGGGGCGGGCGCTGGCCCGGGGAGACAAAAGGCGGGAAGAATTAAACCTCCCGACTAAACTCGACGCCTCATGCCGAGCGCGGGGCCCGCCGCGGACTCCCGGGATGAGAGGAGCTGGGCCCTCGCCCGGCCTCATGTGCCGCGGATATTCGGCGCCCACGGCGGGCACCGGAGCCGGGCAGGTAACGCCGCGGTGCCCCAGGAGCCCGAGACGGCCCCCCGCCCTCTACCCCCTCCCGAGGGGGGACAGCGGCAGCGACGGAGATGCTGGCGGTGGTCGGGAGCTGCAGTGTGGAGCGGGGGGCGTGCGGGATGGGAGGGCGCCTTACCCCGGCAGCGGCGGCAGCTGGTGCTTCTGGCGGAGGGGCACGGCGGCGCTGCTGTTGCCGTGGGGGCCCGGCGGCGCCTTGAGCCGCGGGCTGAAGCGGGCCGGCTTGGCGAAGGAGGAGGCGTGAGCGGCGGAGTTGGGGTGGCCCTGGCCGGCGGAGCCCAAGCGGAGCTGGACGGCGGCGCTGCCCGGCTTGCTCATCCGCCGGGTCCGCTCCAGGGGGCCGCCGCCGTAGCGCGCGTTCAGCTGCACATTGAACGTGCGCTGCTGCTGCTCCCCCCCGAGGAGAGTCGGGCCCTGCTGCCTGCTGCCAGAGGAGCCCCCCCGGCCGGGCTGCAGGACGTACGTGATCCTCCTTAGCCTGCCCTTTTCGGAGGCTGCGAGCCCCGGTGACAAAAGTGCATAGGCAGCGAGGAGGAGGAGGAAGCCCCATCTGATCCGACCCATTTCCACAGCGGGAGCCCCTGCGGCCGGCCAAGTTCGCGGAGCCGCGGTGCGAGGGTTTCCTCTCCGCCAAAGGACGCGTGTGTGTGCGACCTGCGCCCGGGGCGCGGATCCCTCCTCCGCTCGCT
>VWYP01032720.1:87489-112778 GCA_013400435.1 Pycnonotus jocosus | reverse complement strand
AAAAAAAAAAAAAGAAAAGGCATGACTATGGAAATCATAAATTTTTATTCTCCCTTCACAGCTGTATTTAAAATAAGCCTCTAGAACAGTCAGATTGTTTCAAACCTGCCATCGTAATTTACCACGCTTCCCTAGAGCAGCAGCAGATGACTCTAAACAGCAGAGGGCTTGTGGTCCCTCCCAGCCTGGCCACGCCACCGTGCTGCTGGCAGACACCCATGGCCCCCGAGTCTCGAACCGCAGCTCCTCTCTGCTGGCACCGGAGCCCACCCGAGGGGCAGCCGGAGCCCGCACTCCCTCCCTCCCTGCCTCCTTCCCCGCCGCTGTGCCCATGGCCCCGCAGAGGCGCGCTGATGTCTCTCCGAGAGCCTTGAGCGCAGAAAAGCAGGCGGGCCCCAAAGCTGCACATCTGCAGGCTGCTTTGCTGGAATACACAGATCTGCAGGGCAATATAGGATCACATGCAGCACACACGAGCAGCAAGCAGAGTCTTTCAGCTCTACACGTCAGCGTTCCTTTCCAGGAAAAAAAAAAAAAAAAAAAAAAAAGTTGAAGGATGTGCCTCAGTGCTAAATAGCCCATCTGTGAGTGAGATTCTTGTTTGAATCACATGTAGGTGGGCTGTAAAGAGAAGAACCATTATCTGTCCAGAACAAAGTCATCCAGGAAAGTAGGCATTTGTAGCATGAAGTTTCAGCTCATGCAGCCTCTCTTTCTCCTTTTGCTTCTGTCGACCTTTAACCAGCAGCACACAAAAAATTCATGTTCTCTAGATTCAGGATCCTAGTGTTTTGTTTATATTAAAGTTTAAAATTTTCTGAAAGAAAGAAAAAAGTAAAGGAAAGTGATTTCTATCCTTTTCTTCCAAAATAAGTGTAGCATTTTAAAGGACCACAATTTTGACTTATCAGTGTACATACAATCTTGAACTGAAAAGAAGTAATCTGAAGACAAAAGGAATGATCTACCTCTCCACACAAGCTTCTCATCTGTTCCTGTTCAAAGCACATTGATGTCCATCTCTGACCTAAAATCAAGTAGTACCTTTACTCCTTCAAAACTGAACTAACCTGTGTTAGTTCATCCCCTCGTTTTCTGCAGGATTGTAGCCATGGCTGACAAAGATCAGGATTCTGCTCCAGGACTGTAAGTTTGATGATTTCCAGAGTTGATTTAAAGGCAACTGCAATTATGAAAATCAGAAATTATGACTGCCAACAACTTAAATTGAGAGAAAGGGTCTCCAGTCAAGAAAACCTGAATGAAGACCATATGGAAGTCCTTAGCACTGACTGGCAAAAACACTAGTGGTTTTTTTGAGTGTTTGCCAGTTTCATGAAAGATACAATACATAACATTTTCACGGTCTGCAGGAATCTCTAGCAATTCTTTACAGCTCAACTCATCAAGTACTGACATTTTCATCTCCAGTGTTTCAGCATTAAAGCAACTTTTCCAAACTGTACAGTTCTTCAGTCTTGTCATCTATTATCATGTATCTTTCAAAGACTAGAATAGATTTATACAAATTTATTTAGCTCTTCTCAAATAAAGGGCTAATAAATTGAATTTTCACACCTGCTACCTTTTCTTAGGCTTTCTTAGTCCTCAGTTACTCAACAATACAATTAGATAGAACAAAGTCTTTTTACAAATAGTTAGTAATGCTGAACAAAATATTAACAAAATCAGTTTCAGCATTTCCTCACAATTTGATGTAGGGTTTGTGAAAAAAAAAAGAAAGAAAAAAAAGAGGATCCATATTTATAATTCACCTATTAAAGCTGTTTGTTTTGACTCTGCATCCAAATCTCATCTTGTCTCTGTGATCTCCAACTTTTATGGCAGGCTGTACCTGAGGATTAAGTTCTGCCCTGTTCTGGGGAAATTGAGGAGTTTCCTTAACTTACTCATGTTTTAGGTTGCTATTAGGAGCTCTGATCAGCACATTAGAGAAGTGGGGGGAGGTTTTACTCCTTTCTTTTAAAATTTGTTTGTACAGATAAGCTGAGGCTGAATTTGCATATTAAACTAAACAAACCCCTTTAGCAAGTAATTTTTTTGGATATTACTCTTCCCAAATGTTTCCACAGCTATTTAAGTGCCCATAATGTTGTCACCAGACAGGTAGCTTATTATTCACATTACAAATAAAAATCATAAAATAGTTTTGAGTGAATTCTCTAAGGAGCATTTTGTGAAAGAGAATATGGGTATCATATTGTTGAAAGAGCTCCTATGGATACTCAAAGCAGGGAGAATTTCTTCTTCTTTTTTGTGAAGTGTGCCTGCTGTAAATAAATGCTTGATGGTTTGTCTTGTGTATTGAATGAAAAAGAGTTAATGTGACCATCTAGTTAGGTACATGTGTTGAATACTTCATCAGCTAGTTTTCACAGCTAAAAAACCCCATGCTTTAAAGCATCTTCTTCCTCTCTGGCTGTTCAATTATCTTCAGTACATGTTAGCCTGTATCATGAATGCTTATCTTCTCAGCAAATGAGGCTTCAGGCTCTCTCACTGGTAAAGTAGTTTAGCTCTATGCCAAGTGGAAAACTTCACCCTCCCCCAGGGGTAAATAAAATCCCTATAAGCAAGAGTTCAAGTTGAGCAAGTTCTTCGCTAGTTACTCTTTCCATGAGTCACACACTTCTCTTTTGCAGAATCTGTCCAGCTCCTTGTCTCAGTGATATAAAATCAGCATAATCTAAATTACCCTTCATAGCTGAAAACAATATTTACCCCTGATACTAATAAGAATAAAACCCCTCTGTATTAACAACTCAAAATTTCTTCTCCTTTCCTTCTGCAGTTTTCTTCGCTCTTATTCTTCTTGCTATTTTTCCTAGCAACATGCTTACCTTTGCACATTGATTATTTCTGAAGTAGCCACTCATCTTCTTAATGTTTTTCAGTCAGGGAGATGCTCTTCTTTCCTTGTACCTGCACAGCACTGCCTGTTAAAGTCCACTTCTAGTTTGAATGAAGGTTCTTGTATTGATTCTTGTAATGCTCTGAGTGTAATGTCTGATCCTGTAATTAACTCGTCTTGCACAGTCTTAACAGTTATCTTAACAATTGTCTTAACAATTATATAAAACCATTGTTTCCACAGCATAATTCCAGCAAGAACTATAAATAAGGAAATGTTTTTACTTTTGTGACTTACTAAACCAGAAACATTGGCTCAGAGAATAACCTATTTTATCCAGAGGGACATACAGTACAGTGATTAGCATCTTCCAGGGCTAGGTGTTAAGTTAGGAAGGTACATGACCAACCTTTCATCAAAAGTAAGAAAGTAACATTCAAAGTAACAAAGAATGCTTAAACTGAAAATTTGGGTGAGAAACCATGAGTTAGTTTTCATTGTAGTGCTGAATCCTCATATTGCCAGCCCATCTGAAATACTGTGCACAGCAAGCAGAGCAGTCCCAAGGGAGACCTTTGATTTTTATTGGGTATTATGGTGATATGTGCACAAAGGTTTGTGTATTGTCAAGAGAATCTTGTCAAAGATAATAATCCCACTGAACTGCTTGGAATGTTCTCACAGTTTCATTTTCCAGGATATTTCCAGAAGTGTAGCTGGTGATGTCCAGGCATTGTGGAAGATGAATGATATTTTCCTGACCTTCAGTAGTGGGTTAAGCCACTAGGTAGACTGTTGAGTCCAAAAGGAGTTACACCAATATTCTGGCTGCATAAACCTGTAATTTAAAGATGTTTAAAGTCACAGGATTATGAGCATACTGAAGTAACAGAAACTGTGGCACAAAACACTTTCAACTGCAGGCAGTTAATTATTCTGTTTATCTCATTGCTTTTACAAAGTCTTTTTTCCACCAACATGTTTTATGGTATACAAGAATAAGTTCATTTGGATTTTTATATAAGACGTGCTAATGTACTTAGAGGAAAAATCAAAGCCCCATAACAGGTTTTGCTTTGTTTTAAAAGTACAATGGTGTGAAAGCCAAGCACATGCTTTAGGTTCCCTTTTTTCACTTTAGAGTGTTGTCTGGCTTTTCCAAACCATATACATAAATGTGACTGTATAACCTGGAGATAGGAAAGCACTTGTTTAAACATGTGCATGCCCACAGCACCACAATTTACAGAAACTCAGAGCTGGCACTGTGTTCTGACACAGAAATTTAGAGTTGCACCACACATACTGAACAATTGCTCTAATGTTTGAGATACAAAGGCTACACTGTTTTGTTTCCAAGTTCTTTAGGAAAAATCAGTACAAATTTTTTTTGGTGCCATAGTACCTCTCTAGATACTATAGAAAAGTATTCAGTGTATTATTTCTCAATTAGCTGTTACTTATTATACTCTAAAAAAATCTTCGAATTAAAGCTTAGGCACAATTAACTGGCACTTAGGGAAAAATCTTTGAAGTTCAGTGGAAATGCTGTAGTAGCCTGTGGATTCAGAAGTGGCAGGTGGAACACAAATAAATAAAAAAGGCTAAGAAAAATCTCTAAATTATATATACCAGTTTCATTGTTATAAGCCAACAAGTCAACCAGCACTTTGTTTTATGAGGTGTTAGAGAGTCAGAGGAAAAGGGGTTAGGGGACTGTACCAAAAGTAACAGTGCAGGGTAGTGGAGAAAACCCCCCACGTTTGTTCCTGTTAGAAGCCAATTCCCTGTGCTGATTGCAGTTGTGATATACACTGTATGAGCACGCACAGCCTGGTGCTCCTGAGCCAGAGAAGTTCACTTGGAATACCCCACGTGTTTTCCCAGCTTGGCCTCACAGGTTTCCCCTCCATAACTCTACATGGATCACGGTCCAGCCACTTTTGCATGTGGCCACGCTCAGTGAGCAGCTGTGAGGCAGAAAGATTTTGGTGGCATGTTCATACCAAGCTTATTTTTTGATGGCAAATCATACTTCTGCTTTGCTGATCTCCAAAACTGATTTTGTCGTCCTGAGTCAAGGAAAGCTCCTTGAGTCAGGCTGACAATGGCACTGAGCACACAGCTGCCAGGAGGTCATAGGATGTACTAACCTGTCAGGAAATCTCTGAGAGGCTCTAAGAGAAAGAAAAGGTGCTTAGCTGTTCAAAATGACATTTTTTTGAAAGAGACACTGAAAAAAATGTGAGCCAAAAGGTGATCTTTTCAGTCTTGGTCTCTGCTGCATTTGACTCAGGTAGACAGAAATTTTGATGGAGTTACCGGAATGGTACAGCAATTTTTTTATCCTGTACTTCGGCAGTTTTCAGCAAAAATGTGAACTTATCTGCGTTTAATCTGACACTGCTGTGGCTCATTGTATCAGATTCATTTGTAACACTGTCTAGTTCTAATAAGCAGCTAATAATACTCACACCTATGCAACACTTTTCATTTATAGACTTCAACACACTGGCACAGCTGTGCCCCCATTTTACACAGGGGAAAAGCCAAGGAAAGCAAGGCCAACACTGGACTTTCTAACGCATACAACAGTTTGGGTGGCAAAAGGATGTTGGATATTACTTGGGTTTTTCCCTGGTGTGCTGGAAAAGGGTTTAATTAGGCACAGTGGACTTCAAGTGTGCAGCCATTTATGGGGCTGAAGGCCCAACAGGGTTCCCGTGTCTCGCAGGCACAGCTGGTTGTGTTTTGGGGGCAGGGGCTCAGCCTGAAGTGTGAAAGCCACTCCTGCCACAGCCCCGGGCACAGCATAGTTGCTGCACCCAACCACAGCCTGCTCCCACCTTCCAAGGACAAACAGAAACACAGAGGGGAGAGACACGCAGCTTCAGAAATGTTGGTGGCATGGGATCAGAGGGAACATAACAGGGAGACTGTGAAAGGAGAAGGGGAAACAGCAGAAACTTCCAGGATAGTGTGAGAAAATACATTCAGGGAAGAGGAGGTGGGACATGCTGCACCTCGTACATGCAACTTTTGATCCAGCAAAGAACATAAGCATTGTTTAGATGTCCTTTTAAACTCAAGGAGCTGGAATACAAAGATGCCTGAGCTTAGCAGTCTTCACTTTTCCACTCATATGTCTGTCTCTTTTCTTTCCCTGTGCTGGAAACATTCACAGAATTATAGTCCAGTTCTCCTGAGTGCCATGCCCAGGTAAATGGAAGCTTAACAGGACAGGAAGCCAGCCCCTTTCATTACACAAGAACAAGATGGACCATAAAGCAAGATCCCAGGGTGAGAGTGCCAGCAGTGCAGTCCTTATTGTTAGGAACAACCCAATCAGCCCTGAGGCACAGGCATACCAATGTTATTTTCATAGCCTCATTTTCATTGCCCCACCACTTCTTTGTGAAGCTGACACTCTTAATTTCCAGCCTCCATTTATGCACCACCACTTTATATCGACTCCCTGCTTTCCATATGAGAATTTTCTTTCCACTTTAGCAAAGTTCAGACTTTTCTTGAGTGGATAACGTGTACACCGTGTTATCTGCAAGTCTATTAGCACTTCAGTTACAGATTAATTACAACTTCTGTGTTTATACAGGACTTTATATCCAGTGTACTCCATAATACCTTGTAATTGTTAATATAAATCTCTTTTACAGAGGTGTAGACAATGGTCTTGTCTTAAACCACTAAAAACGGTGTGATGTTTACGAATTATTAACTAGGCTAATTGATTTATCAGTTAAATAACTAACCTTTAGCCTTAAAAAAACACTCAAATAACATAGCCTTAACAAAATATTTAAATAATGTGGAATTAAGACTTTCATAATTAGATATATAAGAGAAAACACACTTCAATAACATTTTAGAAACACACTAAATATTAGAATGTTTAGTCTGACAGTAAAGCTTATCAGTTTAAGAACTAATGAAATATTGGCATTCAGTTACTTGACAATTAATCACATCCTGGTTCATGTATTAAACATAAAATGCACAGTGGACCCCTCTATTGAAAACAAAATACTTTTTATGTGGTTTAAGTTTTACATTTACCAGTTAAACTGCTAGGTAACAAAAAAAAAAAATTAACAATGAGCAGAAGTATACTGTAATAATAAGCTATCAAGTGTCCAAATACCCAACAAAATCATAATCTGACTCTTTCTAAAACAGTTTAAGAAAAGTCACAGCAGCTGGTAGGTTCTGATTTCCTTTCAAAATTAGATTATTAATTTAGATACAACTAGGAGGTAAATTTGGCTATACCAGTTTAAGTACCAGTCTTCATATAATGTTATTGTTCCCTATTTTGCAACAATTCCCTAATTACAAAGAAATTCTAAGTTGCTGGAAGGCTGTGCCATCAGACAGCTGGCTCAGCCCATCAAAACTGGGATTTTCTTTTTAAAGTGAATATTGCCATTCATGGCCATGGGCTGCGTGCGGCTCTAACCCAGCTGTTCAGGATAACAAGGGAGCAGACAAAGGCGTGTTTCACCCTTTCAAACCTTGCTGCACTGGTTCTGCATAGCTTTTGCTTTGGGAAATGATGGGAGGGCATGAGCTTTTGGCTGGAGCACAGCTCTGGGAGCTGGATGAGGGGATAAACCCCACGCTGGAGCAGATATACCTCCAAGGGCTCCCCTCCTTGCCAGGGCTGCTGCCCCCTGAACACTCCCCTTAACCCATTCTAAGCAGAGGGCAAATTTCTGCCTAGTGGTTGGAAAAGGGAAAACCAAACCCAGGCCTCTCCATCAGTTTGGATCTTTGGTCACGTCTGAGTGAGTGATGGCACAGAAGCGTGCCACGATACCTCTCTGTGCATGGGATGCACGCATGGGAGGTACGTGCAAAACCCTAAAAATATGAGACTATAAATGTACTGCAGAGTCAACAGTAAGTGAAATGTTTACAGAAAATCCTACAGGAAAGAGTGGAAAAAAAGCAGACCAGCCCTCTGGGAACTCTGCTTTGCTAAGTCATAAAACTCTCAGTTTTCCCTGTCTGGAAAAGTTGTCCACAATGCTCAGAACAATATGCTTTTATTTTTAGCCTTTTATACCAAATAACCATGAGGAAAAAAAATACCCAGTGTCAAATGTTGTGAGTGGGCAAAAGTACCATCTTGTATTTAGGAAAGATATGTTTTTAAAAGCTGGAGTTTGAAACATGAAATTGAAATTGTTCAGCAAAGTCTACAAGTAAATTTAATATTTCAGGAACATGTTTATGTCCTTAACTAAAACATGTTTTCAAACTGCTTTAGATTTTTATGCTATGTGTAAAAAATATTTCATGTTCTTCTCTTTGAAATTCACAAAAATTTAGAATCTTAAAAAAGTCCTGAAAAATGGACATGCCAAATATGTTGTTAATAAACAAAAAAAAAAATTATTGAATAAAATGGCTTGAAATCAAGCCAAACTTCCAAAATGGAAAGGAAGATACATTTTTTTCTTCCTTTTCTGAAGGCATCCAACAGTGCAGGAATGCTTTGTTGAAAATCTAAAGATGGACAAATAATCAAAAACTTGGTGAAGCATGGAGCAGCAGACTGTACTAATTAAACCACAATTAACTTTGCGGCACTATTTGGTTTTGCATGGTCGCGCAGTATATTCACGCATATTGTATCTAATCCTGCTATCATCAGATAGACAAAACTCCAGACACCAGGAATTTGGTTTGGCTAAGTCAAGCACAGTGACTTATTTCAGATGCTAATATCTATTTCTTTAAAAGAAGCATTGTTACTTTTCCCTGTATATTCTACAGCCCAACTCAGCTGAGGCTCAGTTGCGTGGGTGTGCTCAAGGCAAACCTTCAGACAACACCCAGATATTGCAGAAATTTATAAAGATGTTAATGAGGCTTTGCCTGGGTGTGTTGCTGTATCTGCAGCTGAACTGGGTCAGAGACTGAAGCTCCTGGGCACCCTCCCAGCTGCTCACTGTTGCTTTTCCTTTTTTTCACTGCCAGAGGTCACCCTCTTTTGAGATCTGCCTCTGTCGCTACATGCTTAGGTTGACACTGTGAAATGACATAATTGTCGCTGTCACGAGTGCTTTATCATTGGTACCTCTCAATAGATGCTCACATTACAGACAGGGAAGAACAGAGTGAATTTGGTCAGTGGGCTTGCTAATACCTGCACCCACCCATGTGGCTCAGGCTGCTGCAGGAGTTCAGTTTACAGCAGCAGAAAGTCATTGGAGGCACTTCTCACCTCGAGGGGTTGGCAAACTCCTCTGGATACATGAGCCCCTCTTTGCACCCCCCCTGAGACACGGAAACCTCTACTCCAGTTCACTGGGCTAGTCCATATTCTCAGCCTCTGCTGTGCCATAAATGCAAACTCTCTCAGATGCCAATCAAAGGCAACCTTTTAATTTGGCACAGCACAGGATAGGTGTTAAGGAACAGATACAGATAGGGTTTCACTGCATTAACACCTGTGGCAGGGTTTCCCAGAAATCGAACAAACTGTAAAAGGAAGAGGTGATAAGAGGCAGGGTCGTTTTGGCAGCCTGCCAGCACAAACTGGTGTGTGCTGAATGTATGTCACCGGCAGATCCTGTGTAAAGGTCACAGCAAGCTAAACATTACAAATCCTAAAAGGTCCTTGCACAATTAACATTTAAAAAATAATGTATATTATATAAACTGCTGTGATTAAAAGAGGCCAGGAACAGGGAATGCTAGCCTGCAGCCAGGACTGTGCTAATTAAAGTATACAATAGAAATATTAATCAAGTGAACTTAAGGGTGGGAAGCAGGCAGGAGGAAGGGGGAAGATATGACATAATCCCCTTAGTACCATGTGATATTCCAGTGCCCTGAAAAATGGGACGGGCAGACAGAAAGAGCAGTCCTGCCATCCTGGCTGGGAAAAGCTGTCTCTGCCAAGGCAAGGGTTCTGCCTGGGCTCAAAGTCCACATAGAATATCTCTGAGTGCCCACCAGTGCACATCACAGCTGGGGTACTGCAGCCTGCAGCATGAGGAGCCCATGAAGGCCTTGAAGAGGATGCTTTCCAAACGTAGCTTTCATAGATAGTTTGGTTTTACTTTTTCCTACCTTGGTATTACAGACTGATGGTTTGAAGTAAGCCCTGTCTTCAAGGGAAAATCTCACTGTGAGTAACCTCACACACTAAAGCTCTGTTCTTGGGAGCATGGCAATGTTCAAAGCTTCTCCTGTAACCAGCGTTCCAATCTGTATTTTTCAGGATACCCCAATGATAATATAGTCATCCTCCCCTTAGTCACAAGGCTGTTTGGGAGGTGGGGGAGCATCTGCCAGCAGACTGCTTTAGCCAGGAAAATCCTCTGGCACAGAGGGTGAGCCGGGAACCTGCCAAGTACAAAGCACTACGAGGGAGTTCACAGTGAAGCAATGAAGCCTGTGCATGCTTCTGCCTTCGTTTGCTTGCTGCTATGGAGGATCATCCTAATGTTACAGCCCAGTTCCTGGCTTGTTTTGTTTAGATCTACCAGCTGAACTCAACTTCCTTTTCTGTCCTCAGCTGATCTTGCCAGTAAGCTGGGCACTTCTATCGAAAATTCCTTTTTGTCTCCATCCCCTCTTCCTCAGCACCACCTTTGTGTATGGCTGGGAAATTCCTTAATTAAGGAATTTTAAGAATTAGCAATTAAGATTCTTTTTGTCCCTTGATTGTGACCTGACATCTTTATCAGCCTCTGACGTTCAGGTTGCTGAGCATGCAGCACACAGCACCTTGGGGCTGGATTTCCCTGGCAAGAGCCTGGGGAGCTGCCAACAATAGTAATGAGGAGGAAGAATGGAGAATCTCAGCCAGATTCTGTCACATGAGTACACAACCTTACAGTAATTAGGAACCTCACAGCAGCTTGGCTATACATGCACTTTACACTATGCCCACTACTCACTTGCATACTGTATTTTTCTTAGCATTTTTTTCCCACTGATTATTTGAACAGTGTTTTGGAGCAGCTCTCAGTACCAGCAGTAGGATAAATAGGGTAGTCCTGTTCCACTTCAATTAGTAGTTTGCAGCAAGGATAGTATTCAAATATCAGCTCTTACTATCGTAATTACATAAACTTTCTTGCACACAAACATCCAGACAAAGGAATGCGTATGCCCATACCAAAAGTTCTTTCAATACCTTTGTTGGCATCTGTTATATATTGCCTGAACAAAGAAAGAGAATGGATCTTTTCAGCCATCTGGCCATTCATACCTAAGGTCTTTGTTTCTGGGGCACAGGAATGAAGCTAGTCCCCAGGAAAGGAAAAAAAAAGGTTAAAAAGACCTCAATGTAATCTTGTTTCCCTTCATGATTAACTGAAGCTGGGGAAAAAAGGGATCTCTTTCATGAGCCTTAGGTCGCTGGAAATATATTGGAGTCATGCTGCTCTGTCAGCTGAACAGGAGCTCCCAGTGTGACAGGCTGCTAAAGGAGACAATGCTGCTCTTGGATACATGAGCAGATAGCCAGGGCTGGATCCAGTAGGATGGCTATCAGATGTCTGCACACAGTCCTGAGCAAATACTGCTGGAATACTGTCCTGGCCTGGTGCCTGTTGTTCAAAAAGGATGCTGATAAATTATAGAAACTTCAGAGAAAAGCCACAAGACTGTTTAACATGGACATGACTAATCTTCCTTGTCCTATAAGCTCTGTACCAAAATCAGTGTTTGAACAAAAGCCAGAAAAGGGGAATTCCAGGAATAATCAAAAGAAGACAAAACTGGTGCCCCAGGAATCCCACTGCTTACTGCATGGAAGATGAAACAAGGCCATGATAGAAGATGGGTTGGTCACTCACCTTTTCCATAACCATGCCACAGTCCTGGCATGAATTGCACCTTAACACTTCCATTTCATGTAGCTGGAGCACTGCTAACCAGTTACCTGGAAAATAAACATCATCTATGAGAGAGCCCATTAATTACAACTATTTAGCTCATCAAAAGGAGGTTAAGGACTGAGTTCAGAGTCTGAAACATAAATAAGACTTTGATAGCAACTGTTTCAATTCAGTAAAGGAGGACTCTCAAGGTTGAATATGTCTTAATTTCTTAAGGCGAAAAAACTATTTTTCAATATAATACAGCATTTAAAATTTTGAAAAAGAAAATTCCAAGTGGCCATAACCTCATTTTCATTTTCTTTCTTAGAAAGGTTATCCTCTTCACAACCCTGTGAGCTTATTCTCATGGTAAATGGCTGTAGTTGTATAACTACGAGAAATCTCATTTAAAATATTATTTTCTTAATCCTACATTGAAAAGAACAAATAAAAATGTTCATGCCCATTTCTAACTTTCTACATTGGAAATATCTATTTATGACATAGAAATTAATTAAACTGTAATAATCCCCCCATACCCTAAACTCTAAGCAGTCCAGCTACTGTGGCAGCTTGTCTCTTTTCTGATGGCAGCACACAGCTACTGACAGTACAAACCAACCAGCAAATTGTGCAGAGCCTTCAGACTTACTACAGAAAAAACCCCAACCATTTCAGAAGCCTTTGGCCAGGATGACCCCTGCTAGCAGTTTTAAAACGTCACAGTGGATTAAGGCACAGAGTGATTATTTTGCATTCCAGAGGTATGCAGAAGAGCTACTAGGAGATGAAGAAGAGCAGGGGATTCTATTGGGAAGCCAACACTTGCAATTACAAACTCTTAAATAATATTGGATGTATTTTTATGAAACAGCACAGTCCCTCTTCCTTGGCTTCCTTGAGACTAGGCTAATAGGACTCACATGACAATGATAAGTGCTTCAGCAGCCATTATTGTGGCTAGTGGGGTTTTAAAACAACAACAGAATTATTGTATGCTCCTATTAAATCCTCTTTGTCACCATTGATAGAATTGATCGAGTGCTCTTCAGCGAATAAACACATTGGTGAATTACTCTTTTTCTTGGTCAGCTGTTGTGTTGACAGGACTCTTTTATCCTTTGAGTGGCAGATGGTATGTGTGGCTGCTGGGAGGCAGCAGACAGAAAGTCAAGTCCAGGGCTTAGGGAACAGGCTAAGAAATGCCAGTGGAAGCTTGTGCAATGTGCAAGAATCAGCCAGATTCAGAAGGGAAGGAGAAGCCCTGTCTAGTGTCTGTTGAGACTGATTTGGGATAGCCATTGGGATTATCTTCATGATGACACAAAGGACAGTTGCTTTTAAAGATGCCATAGTGATTTCAAACATTTGATTCCCCCAGCAGTTTCAGAATCTCCAGGAACCTCTAGGAAATCTGATGCTGCTGAAATACCTTGCCACAGAAGACACCACCAACAAAACAGCAAAGGGAAATGTCACTTTTTCACATGCAAACCTATTAGAGGAAAAGGAAAAAGTGATTAGAAGAGCCTTCCTCTAAATTTAAATGCTGCCTATCATAACCCTCTTTTAAGTCCAAATATTTGGGTATTTTTAGCACCACTCCACCAAATTAAGAGGAGGCACTGAAACCAGTAAATCTACCTATGCTTGCTTTCTGTACCTCAACACACCACATCCAGTATGCCTGTGGTTTCCAGTGATCAGAGAAAGAGCAGCCTGTGAAGTTAAGGAGGTATTTTTTCCTCAGCAGTAACATTTTGTTTCCCATTTCTCCTCAAGGCACTGTCCTGCCTCCGGCAGCGGACCCAGCCCTGGCATTCCAGCACCATCCCCACTCTCACGCACCAGCTGGGCAGGGAGAGCTGGTGCAGTGAATTTTGCAGATACTCTCTGTGTGCACCCGTCAGTGTCACTGACCCCATTCCTGGGACCTGACACACACTGGAACACCTCTCCTACGCATTCTTCTCCTCCAGTTTTGGCTCATTCCAGTGGTTTTCTTAGAAAAACGATCGAACTACGGTCGTATTACTTTAAAATGCAAAGCAGACATTTTGGCCCCTCCACAAAACAACTTTAGAGTGAAATACTGTAGAGATGTACAGAAGATATTTTGACCACCAGAGGGGGCCTGTATTGTCCCAAATTTAAAGTAAAACCAGAAAAACATGTTTTAAGAGAGAAAGAAAACAACAAGGATGTTTTTGTACCAGGGTAGCATCTACAGGCATGGAGTAATGATCCCTTCATTCCTTGAGATGAAGGGAAAACAAGTTTGTGTGGGGTAAGCAGGGAGTGCTGTCTGGTATCCACTCCATCAGCTGTGCTCAGAAGATATCCTACAGAGGAAATTGTTTAGGAATAATACATGTTTTTCTGTGAATCTATATGTGAAATACAATGAGATTATTTTGGCTGTTGCTTTTAACTGCTGCCTCCCCCATGTGCATTTCACTAAAAATAATGCTGTAGATGAAAGTCAAGTTTTCAAGGCTCTTATCATATGTCATGGTATTAATATCTCTGTCTTAACTTCAAATGGGATATTTTTAAAACATCAATATTTTATTAATATTTTGTATAGATCTAAGACAGGGTTAGGTATGCCAGTTAAAGTACAAAGAACAGACTTCAAAAATACAGTTTCCAGTTAATACTTCTAATTATTGTGAGAAATCCTAGCACAAAATTTAACATGTAAGATTGGAAAAACCTGAAAAAAGTGTTTTTTCACCCTAAGAAAATAAATTGATCTACAAGTGAGAGATACCATTTTCCAGTACCTACTTAGTTATCGAACTGTATATCTCAAAAATACTTGTTTTCCCTTTGCCTGTGCTTTGCTTTTTTATCTGTGTAGAATGAATACAAACCATGTGTAATGCCATACCCCACACTTGCAGTCTAAAGCAACTTTCAAAATGCATTCATATATCATCATATTAATAACTAGGCAGCAGAAGTTCTAATCCAGCATTTAATGCAAAAAATCCTGTTTATGTTCTGTGACTTTTACAGCAGACCATCTATACAAAACCATGGCATTAACACTACCACAAAAAATTTTAAAAGATGGGAAAGTTTCTGCTGTTTGAATAGCAATTGACAATCTCGCATGTTCTTGCTTGGAAACACTGTTCAAAGGAAACAAATCTTCCAGCTGAAAGCTTCATTCCTAGAGTCATCCAATAACACATAAATAGGACCACTTAGACACAGCATTTGTCCCACACTCTAACTTATTCATCTATTTGTAGCGGATATGAGAGCTTGTGGGTGGCCTGACATGGTCCTCATTCAATTTTATTTAATTACTCACTTGATTTCACTTGAAAGAGCTATTAAAATGGCATCTTAATTGCTCAGTATTATCCAGAATCTTTTTCAAAGCCCATAAACTGTCAGGGATTAAAAATGATGTCACTTTTCTGAATTCCCTATTCAGAGGACTTACTACAGATAAAAAAAAAAACAAACCAAAAAACAAACAAAAACCAAAAAACCCCTCCATCCAAGCCAAAATAAATATATAAAGATACACAGCTCTTGAGGAGGGGGCCTACTCTTTCCCTCCCCCTATGCTGCACTTCTGCTGTGAGCAGGATTTGGGGAAAGCAGATGAAGCACTACAGCCAGAAAGGTTTAGGCAGGAGGGGAAAGTCACATTTGGGATCATCAGATCCTGGATGATGGGGTTTCACAGCCCACTCAACCCCACAAACACAGAACACTGCCATCCCAGGGTAGATGAAAGGTCCATCCAGCCCAATATCCTGCCTTTGACAGCAGACAAAGGCAGATGCTTAGGAAAAGAATATAGAAATAGGGTGCATGCAGAGTGATTTCTTCTCCACACACCCCCCCTCTATTAATATCCTCTGTGTTTCCAACAATCAGGAGTTTAGGGATTTCCTGAGCCAGATGTTGCATCTGGAGCACTGTTTTTAATAATCCAGTAGAAATAGAGACCCTCTTCTGCAGGGGCTTGGCTGTAACTGCAGCCAGCCCAACACAGTAGCAGCCACAGTGAGTGGCTTTACTGCTTCCCTGAATCTACAGAATGCTTCTTCTGGTTTCTGACCTTCATATATAAAAATGCTATAAATTCAGGATTAGCCCTAAGAAGAATTCACGACCATTGGACTTTATAATAATAGATTATGCCATCAGTAGTCTTATTAAGAAATCTATTAGTTGAGTGGAAAGCCCTGTTTTTACATGCACAAACATAACCTACATCTGCAAGCAGGTGTTAACTGCAAGGCATATGGAATCTACCCCTTAAATATCTTACAAATATCCAGATTAGACATTTGATTCAAGTGTACTTCAATCTATCTGGGAACTGGAAAACTAGAAAAAAATAAAATAGAGAAATGTTGGTATAGAAGCATGGGGCACTAGTACATTGGGCCATGACTTCCCTTGAAGCACTGCAGATTCCTCATATAGCAGACATCACACAATGAGGACCAGCTCTCAGGGATCTAGAAATTAGATTAATTTTTACCTCTAGAGAAGAGAGGAAGGCAATAGAGAATACCACCTTCTTTTTTCTCCATGATGGCCATGCATAGCTTTGCATTTTCTTTGTTTAATTAAACCAATTTGAAAGAAAACATTTCTTTTATTTCTGCTTTAAATAAAATCTTCTCCCTTTCCTCTCCTGACCAAATGCCACACACTTTAAAAAAACCACCAAACTTATTTTTATGGAGTTAACTCAAAAATAACTGAACTCTGGAACCTGGTATGCAAATAGTTCTAATCTTAGTGTACACACATGTTCAAGCTTGAAAACAAACTGAGTAAGATAAAAATAAAGGTGCTGGCAATTCTGAATATGGCTGCTTGGCATCTGTTAAGACCCTTAGAATGTCCTGATTTAACTCCCCCATATTTTGTGATTTGACACAGTCACACCTGCCTGATCTCGATGCTCAGATGGCTCTGCAGAGGCAGTGGACAATGAAGGACAGCAATGCCTCACAGTCATCGTAGCAGAACCTTGAGGATGGTGAGGGAAAAGAAAGAAGAAATTGCCATGGCATAGACACACTGGAGAGTGCTTTCTTCCCAGAACTGCAGTTTCTGAATACTTTTGTTGCATTTTGCTACTTTAAGCTCTGCAGTTGACTCTTTGGACTTGACTCTAAGCAGTTCCAGTCACTCACTGTATCACAATATACATCAAACTGGCCACACCACATTCCATTCCAGTGAAAAAAGAGCATCACTGATTAATTTTATGATAATTCAGCTACTGAGTCATCAGTGTTTAGTTACACGTTCACCTTCAAGGAAGAAGGATCTCATACTCAAGTGGCTTACTTAGTTGGAGTTTAGTTTGGAGTTTACCTGCTCCAAAACCCAAAAGCCATAAATCCTAATGCCCCTCAGCTGGAGTTTCCAGTATTTTGAAGCTGCCTAAAAGGGAGACTCAAAATTGAGACATTGCACCAACATCAGGGTCAGACATTCCATTAGATAGGGACGTGCAGGTCTTCTTTATTTCTCCCTTTCTCAGCAGCCTTTAGAGAAGTCAAATATCTTCAACGAGCTGGGATCCTCTCAAAAACACTTGCTGTCTCATGCAGGATTGTAGGCAGTGGAAATAATGCTCACTATCTTTTAATCTCTACCCCTTCTTCTTTTGCCCTTCTGACCAAACTTTTCTGCACTCCCCACCACAATCACCAGTTCTGCCATCCCTGTGCAGAGAGAGAGTCTGTCTGCAGAGCTGGAAAGGGAAGACAACACAGATAGAGAAACCAAAATCAACCTCTTCTGTGGACCCCCTTCAATTAACAATGCAAGAAACATCCTACCCATCACTTTTAGCAAGTTTATTGCTTTTAAATGCTATTAACTGATCTCCATGTTGTCATTAAATTCTTTTAAAATTATGAGAAAGTATTGCTGTATAAAGAGAAATTGTCACAGACTGTACACACTGATACAGTGAGTTAGGATTGCCAGAAATCCCCACTGCATGACCCAGCCAGAGACTACGGCTGGAGTCAGTGTGTTACCTCACATGCATGGCACTCAAGAAGTGTCCAGCCTGAGCCTTGCTATACTCATGCTGGGTTTCAAGTTAAACATTAATTCACTGAAAAGAAGGGAATGGGCAGTTCTGGGTACCAGGGAGACACACACATGTAAGTAAAATAGGTACTGACAATCTTCAGAGCTCCTGAGATGCAACAGATCATCCACCTGGAAATCATCCTATCATATGAGAAAGTGGACTCAAATGATTATCTGAATTTTCTGAGCATGAAGCATGAGCATCTTCTCTCAAAAAAGATACAAATATCAAAAAATTTCAAAGTATGTTTTAATTCTAAATTGGATTTATAAAGAAACATGTCTGGTTTATAAATTGTAATTTGTCTTTCTTAGGCATGAGTTAAAAACAGAAGAAATGGATCAGTTTCCTTTGTGCTTAGGTATGTGTATACATGGACACACCTACATACAGGAACAGCAGCCATAACACATTTTATCATTTAAAAAACCTCCTCTGGGAAAATAATGCTGAAAATGGCTTTTCTCATTTTATTAATTAGAACTCATGTGGTTTCCAGTTTTGATATAGCTCTCCAGAAGTGAGTGTTTCTGCCTGTGACTTACCTGATTTACACTCCATGTCATTTAAAATTCAAGGAGTCATTCATCTTTACATCACCTCCTGGCATGTACTGACTGCAGACTTGTACTCACATAGTCCTGAAATCCTGCATCACTCCCATCAGTCTCAAGAAGTGATTTCCGAAATGCAGCAATAACAATTCATTTCAAACAGGACAGTCCTGTAGCTGAAGTTACACTATAACCAGAACTGTCAGTGGAAGCAGCCTATTTTCCAACCAAGAAATTGCTGATCACTTCAGGCCTATACAAAATGAGGGGGGAAAAACAACCCCAGCTAATTAAAAACTTGCCTTGCAATATTAAGCTAAAGATTTTTAAAATTTTTTTTCCCTGTTTGTTGCTTGCCAGATGTTAACAAGATTGCAGCACATTTGCACAGCTCATGGAGATTTTTGACTGCAAGGTTTACAAGAGACATATAAAATGCATCTCCTAGCCTCTGATACAATTTATTATTTTTAACTAGTCCAAGTGAAAGCACTAAAATTCCCTGCTCAGCACTTGAGGAATGAGTATCTGACAAGGAATGAAGCACATTTGCCCCCAAATAACTTTGCCCTGACCCACCAAACACAGGGATAAAACAAATGAGATGGTTCTTGCCCCTCCTCCTTTTCTGAGAAGTCAGCATTCTCCACTGAAAATAAACCAGTGTCACTAAGTGACAATTCTGGAATTCTCCTTGGGAGAATTAAGTCCCAGCTGAGACACTAAATCACTTCATGAGAATGTGTCCTATTGCAAAACGTTTGTATCAGGGTCCAATTGCACTATCCTTGGGTGCATTCCTTTTTTAATAAAATTGACATTTTATTCCACTTAGGCACATCATAAAATTGCCACCAAATAATACTTCATGTGGTAGTTCTGTAATAATCAAAGAGACACTCCAGGCACTTTATTCTAAATGTTAGTCCTAATCCTCCAGGCAAATACTAACAGATAGTAGCAATTTGGGTAGTCATTGGAGCATAAAAAATGAACTTTTAAAAATACCTAACGCTTAAAAGCAAACAAACAAACAAACAAACACAATAGTTTGCTTGTCAGAATACAAACAACTTCCCCACAAAACATCAGAGAAAGAATGAAAAAGCAGGAGTTTGGATAAATCCAGTTTAGTCATTGTGTGTGAGTCTCTGCCTGCAGTGGGAAATTTTGATGCTTTCCTCTTTTTTATTGACATGACTGCTGCTGCACCAAAGGATCAACAAAGGAGGCCGTAATGTATACAGGAGGAGACATATTCAGCAAACTGAAAAGCATTCCCTGTTTTCCTGCTCTAGGATAGTGGATACCATAGCTGTCAGTAGTTAAACCAAAACTACTGAGAATCCAAAACTAGTGAAAAGCAATTGTAGTGACTAACATCTGCTATGCGACATGGCAAACACACACACAAAGCTGAGCTCCCTGAGTGAATGGCCCCATCTGCACCAGAGGAATGGTGACACTCTGCTGTGTGTGTTAACTTACCTTGTAGGAGGCAAAATCCTCCAATTTCAGCCACAGCCACATGGGTATAACTCAAACTTTACTTGTCACCTGAACTTTTCCAAACTTCTTCTGAAAACAGAATACATTGTCTTGGAATCATTAAACAATTTTAATGTGTGCCTTTCTAATTAAGTGATTGAAAACAAACAAGCAGACTGACCCACACACTCAACAAGACTCTAATTCTCCCATTTTTCATTATATTCCCTTTCTTCCCTACTTTCAAATGATGGAACTGCAGAATTTGATCTTTCCTTTTTGGAACGGAATGTTTGAGGGCAGCAGGATAAGCCCACCTCACCACATTTAGACCCTGGACAGCAGGATATCCCAGCTAACACATCCTGGGAGTCACTACCGAAGTCCAGGCAGTGACCAGAGCTGCCCTATGGGACCAGCCTGTTAGGACAGCCCAACATGACTTGATCTGACCTCTTCAGAGCCACATGTCCCATGGCATCCTGCAGCCATCCTGGCTCCCGGAGAGGCTTTTACCCATGAACCTGGGGGAACAGGGACATCAGATGCCCATGGAGTGCTGCATTGATACACACCTCCTGCCATGTTTCCACTGGGAGCACTGGCCAAGGAGGCCAGACACAAGCTCTGGCTTTCTCTCAGGTTAGAGGATAGTCAAGCCTGTACAGTAAGTGCAGGGCAGAGCTTACCTGTGCCTAAGTGGTCAGGGCAGTCATTTGGGAGGAGAATTCTGGTCTTGGTATCTGTGCCAGAGATAATTTTTAGCTTTTTTTTAATAAACAACAGACATATGCATATATACATATCCACACAGATATCCACTTAACTACCTGAGCTTTGGTCTGGTACCTGCTGAGGATGGGTACCCTCAGCTTAATGTGAGAAGTGGCGCACGGTCCCAGTGAGCACTATTTGAGGGAGTCAAATCCATGTTTGTGCTGGCCTGATCCAACTGGCATCGTGTTAAAGGTGCTCAGCTTGCTGATTGCACTGGGCCCTCCTGAGGGCCTGCAGGACCATGCCAAGCACTGTCAGAAAAGTAGGTGCTTCTGAGGCTCCAACCAGAGGTTTGCAGAATAGAAATCCAGACACCTCAACAAGAGATGGACTGGATGACTATAGCACCAGGAGGAGCAAAGTGCAGGCTTTGTGGCTTTGTATTTTGGTATTTCCAGTCTGAACACCTCTGCCCTTCATGGGGCTGAACCTGAAGCTCTAAGTTCACAGTAAATCTTGCATGTGTTACCAGACAGGAATGCTTATCCATCACAGCCACCCAGCTATCCTTATTGTTACAAATACTTGTATCTGAATTTTTCTGTAAACTTATTTCCCCAGATTGTTCTCATGGAGGAAATACTATAAAGCATTACCTCTACGGAAAACCCCAAACAAACAGCAATTATTTGGTAAAGACTAACTGCTTTTCATGAAAGTATTTAAGAGAAAGGAAAAGGAATATGGGGACTTGGAGCTTCATGGAAGAATGAGAGGAGGGTAAAGGATGTATAGAATTTGAATATTCTGTCTTTTGAAGACTGCCATTTCTCCTACTATTTATAATGTGGTTGAGTACATGGAATGAACCCGCCTGAACACAGAAGACAGTAGGATTCAGCAAACACTGCTTACTAGTAAATATTTACCTTCAGAGAAACAACAACTCTGCTAATGTTTGGTGAAAATCTGTGAAATCATGCCTTTAGGTTACAGATTCTGCTTTTTCATCTAAAAAGTGCCTTACATTCCTGTTTATAATAAAACCATCCAAATTACAGAACCACAGAATCTTCTGAGCTGGAAGAGATCCACAAGGGATTCATCAAGTCCAGCTCTTGATTCTGCACAGGACAGCCCCAAGAAGCACACCATGTAAATTAAAATAGCAAAGTACTAAAAACCAATCAATTGGAGGCTTCACAAAGAAAATATTAATGAATTCTGTGTGCCCAAAGTTTTTAATTGCAGTATTTGAAGATCATGTCCTCGGATATCCTGAGCTTCAAAATCAAAATGTCACTATAACTATTTCTTGAATACTTTTCTGCCTTTTCCTTCTTTCTAGACAGAGGATTTTCATCAAAATTACCTTAGACTGCATATTTATGCTGACTCTGTATGCTAGAAAGGAGATGAGAGATATCAAGTATATTTTTCAAAACATATTTTCAGCCATGTAAGATACAGGATCACATTAGTTACCTTCATAATCCCAGCAAAAATGACAGATCATGTTTCTGGTGACAGAAGTGACTAGACATACTTGGTCTCTGCCAGATCTCACAGCTCTGGAAAGAAGAGACAAACAGTTGAACCACTGTTTTCTCTCTCCTTAGATGTAGCTCTTACGTGCCAGTGTGGTGGCTATGTTAAATCACAGTCTCTCATAGGATATTATCATTAAGGAGAGGCACATGGGAAACCAGTAATTGGTACTAAAATTTGATCTTTCACCTCTGTTGCTGGTAATTCAACAGATCCCCCATTTCCAGGCTTCATGAGATACTTCAGCTTTTGGAAAATGTTCATGCATTCTGAGCTTGTGACACACATTTTGGTGTTAATCTCGTTTTGCTGAGCTGATATTCTCATCTCAGTGCAGGCACTGGTGTTCATATTATAAAAACAGATGCTTTAATGCTGGACATAACAACATAACAAGATCCCATGGCTACAAAAGAAATTTAGATAAGTACAAAGGGTAAAGCATGCAAATTTCTACTGTGAGGAATTTCTACTTCAAGTTTGTGTCAATACTGAATTTTTTCACACCTGGCTCAAAGGCACAAACCAAGAACTGCAGGGTGAAATTCTATGGTTTGTCCTTTAAGGAAAGCTGAAAGAGGTGAATATTTATAACCTCCCCAGTTTCAAAATCTACCAGTTCTTTGACATGTGATCAGACTGCCAGCAAGTTTTTTGGAAAACTTCTCCAACCTATTGTTTTCAGGCTATTAAAATTTTGTAATTTTGAAAGCATGCTCCTGTTTTTCAGTATTTGCTCCACTTTTTATTTTCCAGACTTTTTTTTTTTTTGGGTGGGGGGGGTGTGAGGGTGGGGTTGGGGAAGGGAGAGGGAAGGACATGATATTTTAAAAAAACCGACTTTCCCCAAAAGATCTGCTTAAACTATTACATGTTTTTGTCTACTTTGGATGCAACCTTGGGTTTTATGCATTCATTGTAACATAGTACAAAGAATTTCTTACTGTTGCTTAACTTTGATTTTGTTCTGCAAGGCAATCTTGTATATTTTTTCAAAGATATTCAGGTGACTTATTTCAGCAATTAACAGGTACTTCAAGGGAAGCATGTGTTAAACATCTCTGCAGGTGTTGCTTACTGTGTTAAGGATTTACTCAATATTTGAAAAAATAGAATCCTATAGTTAATTTTACAAATTGTGAATCAGCTCCCTCTGACATGGGACATATACCATTCCGTATATAATGTTTAAAGCAGATAAACCATCTGAACTGATTTCCCTTTGACTTCCTGTAATCTAAACAAGTAAATACATATATTTTTTCATCACCTGTTCTTCATATGGGGAAGAGCAGAAGGTAAAAATCTGTCCTACAGAGGAATCTGCAGACAATTGACTTTACAGTGAACCCCTAAAATGCATAATTCATTTTCCAAACAAGATCTTGCCAAACCTGGAGAGTTTGTATCTAAAAACATCCTGATGTGATTTTATCCAGCAAATGCATATCATTATTATTCTTGGCCTAGTTTCCTAAGATATTGAAAAAGTGTAATCATGATATGTGTCTTCCCCTAATAATTTCTATGGACACAGCCAACTTCAATTGCCTTTTAAGAGGAACAGAGATGTCAAATGTATTCAGTTCCACAAGGTTGTTAAACTGAAATGAGAAGCTCCATTGGAAAATGACAACAGTTTAAGACATCCGTGAACATGAAACGTGGGAATCCTAGGTCTGGGATAGGTTTTGTTGGCATTTGCACTCTTGATCAGACAAGATCTACCCACATGACAAAGTTATGTATTAGATCTCAGTAATGTCACTGCCCACAAAACATTTTTCTGTAGAGTGACTGAACTTTATTTTTTTTTTTAAGACAAAAGTGTTCATGTAGTCCCAATCTGCTGCACACCAAATGGCTGCCTCCATCTGCTATCCAGGCTGCCTGCTAATTCCATAGAAAATATTGCCTCTGCCTCCTGGAAACCACTGCTGCCATTCCCTCTCCCCCACTTATTAAGGAGTGGAGTTCTACTACTGTGAGGCACTTCAACCCAGAAGCCATTATCCCTAGGTCACGTTCCGTGAGCAGGTCCCACAACTGGTC
This sequence comes from Pycnonotus jocosus, assembly GCA_013400435.1. Lineage (NCBI taxonomy): Eukaryota > Metazoa > Chordata > Aves > Passeriformes > Pycnonotidae > Pycnonotus > Pycnonotus jocosus. Next base: position 88,595 of record VWYP01032720.1, on the reverse strand, counting down.
TCCAGCCCTGCCTCCTTAAAACAGCTGGACAGCTAATCTCATGAGCCATAAAATCTCATGGAGTAACTTCATCCCAGTTATATCTGCATTATTTCACTACATTGTTATAGCTTTGGTTTGCTGTTGGAATTGTGTGTCTTCACCTTCTTTTCTTGTAAGTGAAGTTCTCATCTGCAAGCTAAACATACAATTATGCTCTATCTATAAGAACTAAAAAGCCACTAAAAACACACTGAATTGAAAAATGACCCAGTCTCTTTGTCAAGATTTTTCCTGGAACTGACAAATACAAGATAGACTGCAAAAGAAATTGAAAATAAACTTTAAAATACGGCTCTAAGAGCAAACCAATTTGGACAGTCTTATGGAAACTTAGAAAATCAAGTTCAAGCCACAGAGATTTAAAATAAAAAGGCAGAAAGAGCAGATCCTTAGATTCTGTAGACACACAGAACATAATATTTGTTCTGACTGAAAGATTTCCCACTATATTTTTAAAAATATATTTACCTAAATAATACTAAATTGTACGAACAAAGAATAGTGTACATTTTATATCCTGACATAATCCATCCCATCTCTCAGATGAAAACCAATTGCACTATATGCCTTAAATATTTTGTCACTGGAAGTTTAGCTAGAAAAACAAATACCTAACAATTTTATTGTTCAGTTCTTGAAAGAACTGATTTCTGGTTTTCATTAGAGCAAAATATAGCTATAAAAGCTGCTTTTCAAAGACTGTATGGTACCACGGACTGACATTAGGTACCTAAATAATGCCCATGGTGAGACTAAATCATGGCATATTTGCATCATCAGTCACTAGATATTTGCAATCGATTGCTATGGAATTGAAGTCTCTAATAGCATCCAGAGCATGGACAGTCAAAGCATTAATTATTCCATCACTTTCCTTATATTTCTAATTAGTTAAGATGACACAGGAAAAGCCATCTCTGGCATTGTGAAGCCCCATATATGCAGCCAAAACACAGCTATTGTGATTCTGAGCAGGTCATACCAGAAAAAGTCCAGCATATCAAGAGATGCAGCCCCAAACATCCCACAAATCTCATCTGTGTCCTTCCAAAAAAAAAAAAAAA
>VWYP01032720.1:1089-87405 GCA_013400435.1 Pycnonotus jocosus | reverse complement strand
GATCCTAGGTGCCTCCTTCCACAAGTAGATGGCAAAGCAGGATACTTCAGCTAGAAAGGGCAAAGCAGAGCCAGGGAAAGGGTGTGATGGGAACCAGGCATGCTCAGGTTATTTATTTCTACAGCTGTACAGGAAATTTCAGCTGTTGGCAGCCTGCCTTGGCAAGCCACGCCTTTCTTTTCTTGTCAGAAAAGAAGGAAGGGGAGCCAAGTGAGATCCCTCTGTGGATTCAGCCACCAGTCCACCTGGAGCCAGCACAGTATCCGAAATGTGATGTTTGAGTACCTGCTTTGCTTTGCTTATAGGTTAAAGATTTCTGCTTCATCCTCAAATTGGGGAATAGTTGTTGGCCTAAGTGCTGGAATGGCAAATGCTGGTAGGACTGTGAAACACATAGAAAAGTTAGATGCTTTCCCTTCTCAGCACGGGAAAGAGCTCAGCTGCAGTACTCTGCCCCATTTGGACTCTGCACTTCACAGATGGAGCCAAATGGAGACAGCCCTGAGGGGAGCAATGGAAACTAATCTGAGGTTCAGAAAACCTGATATACAGGGAAAGACAGAATAAACAAGTTGTTTGGAGAAAAGGGCTGTGAAGACACTTGAGAACAATCTTTGGTGTATAAGGCTGAAAAATGAAAAGGAGAGGAACAAACTATTTTTCCAGGTCCAGCATAGCCAGGATAAGAAGCAGTATGCTTCATTTGCAGTACGACAAATATGGGGAAAGGAGTCCTCTAACAAAAAAAGAAAACAAAACACTGGCGAGTTTGTCTGGAGAGCTCATCATGGGCAGTATATAAGAACAGACCAGACAGCCAGACAGATCTCTATGACAAAGTGATGTTGGTTTAACTGATCCTTCCTTGGGACAGGGAGTGGACTTCACAACTTTTCTGAGATCATAGCTTGAGAAAACTCTAAATGAGGTAAACTGTGTGTCATGGTCACACTACAGACCCCAAGACATCACATGTGAATGGAAGTCAGCAAGGACTGTGCCATACTGAAAGGCCAAATGGATTCCTTAGCATTTCAATGGAGGATTGTGGGTACTTCTTTTGGCCACATAATGTGTGTGAAACATTACCTATTGACATTCACTTCCCTTTGCAATATCCAAATAATTTCTGCTTATCTGGGAGCTGATTCAGAGGACAGTCTTTGTTAGGTCACTGTTAGGAAGTGGTATGGGAAAAGAAATATCCTCACAATAGTTGTTGGAAATCACAGCTTTTTGGGGGGATCAAGAGAAATCTCTTAAATCTGCTTCCAAATTTGGATTAACAGAGACACCGAGCATGTCTACAGTAAGCAGAGCCCTGGGGTGAGAAATAGACTATTTCTTAGATAAGTTAAAAAACACATATCTCCTGTATTTGTAAAGGGGCCAGGAGCCTTCTGGCCACTCCCAGCTCAGGTGAATCCTCTTCTTCAATCAACCCCACACCAGCAGGAATCCTTCCAGGAAGGCTTGCCATGCCAGCTGCCTGCTGGTCAGACAATGTCCTTGACCTCATTCAGCTCTGCAGGAAGCACATTTTGGTGAGTGCTGCAGTTTGAGGAATGCAGGCATGTTAATTATTAGAGCTTCAAAAGATCCAAGTTCCAGTGGGCTGGATTCCAGAGTTCTGAATGAAATGAAAATCTCATCTTGATCTCCCCTGGCCCACAGTTTGGGTTGTTAGTGGAAAAAAAGAATTGAGTACACACAGAGGATGGTTTACCAGCACAAAACAATAGCACACAGCTTTAGGACTTGGGGATATGCTAAAGTAGGAGCTGTTGTTGGGCAATGTTCCTTATACAGACTTACCCTTCACTGCTGTTAAGAAAATTCCACAGGAAGATTTCAGTGTTATGTTTACAGTGCACTCCTTTAAAACAGATGTAAACAGATCTTCTCCTTCTCTACTGTTTGTTTGGAGTTCACATTTCAGTTCCTATGCTGTGACTGTGTTATATAATGGGTACCACCGGCATTCTGAATGCCATAAGCAAAAATGAATCACTTAAAAATCTATGAGAACTCCGTTTCTCTGTCTGGAGTTTCTCATCATGCCCCCCTATGGTTTCTTGCTGCTCGCCCCCTTTTTTGCAGAAGAATATGTAAAGCTGTTATTTTGCCCCCCTCTCTGTCTGAGGAAGGCTGGGAAAGAAGCTAAAAAACCTATGAGCTGTGTTCATCCTGTGGCTGCTGAAAAGCTGTGATTTGAGGCATTGGATGTAGGCAGAATAGCACAAATATTTCTCCACCTCTGGTTACACAGGTAAGACAGCACAATCCAGGGCACACGTTCAAAATTTGGTCTGTCATGCCCAGGCTCCTACTGTGGTGCACATGGACAAAACGAGCTTGTTTAGGTTATGATTAAGATGATGAGATGGCTCATCTAGTAAAATATGAGACCAGACAGTAACTAAAGGAATATGAGGTGTCTGCAAAGAAGGAAAGGAAAGGTAATTCATTCTCTCATGAGAGTCACCATCACAGCTGAACACTGAGGAAAACAGTACAATACTTTGTACCCTCAAAAGTATTTTTTCATTAAGTGAGAGAAAAAAATCACATGAAGATGGACTCAGCTATGGATGCATACCTCCTCCTAATAGAGGCAGACATATAAGCTTCTCCTTGCCAGCACACTAGTGCAAGCTGTCTGAATTCCAGAAGGTGCCAATCTCCAGCTCTTTCTACTCTTCAGACACTCTGTTTTATGAACCAAAGAGGTGAAGTGGTTGCCATTTCTGAAGATCAAAATCTCTGCTATTCACTGCTAGCATGTGACATTTCTTCTCTCCTGATGGCTGCAGCACGTGTCTGAATGGATGTGACACAATGGATGGTTGTGTTTCTTACTTGCTGGATGGCCTGGGGCAAGTCACTTCAATCTTCTGTACCTCAAGTTCCCCATATGTGAACTGGTGCTACTAATACCTCTCTCCAAAGTGTCTGGAAATGGATGACCAAAATGTTCTAGACACTGTAAGCAATTTATTTCCCCAGCAGTTCTTAAAAATTGCATGGGACACTCTCACAGAAATACAAGTCATTTAAAAGAAGTCAGGAAAATTCCAGCAGTTCAGACTCCAAGGAGAAGAAGTAAAGTCCAAACCTAAGAATCTGTCTAGTGAGAATCCAGTTTCTCATTTAATTAAAACATAGACAGCTAGCTCAAACTCCACTTCTTACCTCACTGCCTGTGACTAATTCACAAGGGTTCCCTAGCACCCAAACAAGGGAGGATTTTCTGTGAGTGGGTAAAAGAAAAATTTGAGGGAGGTCTCTCTGGGATCAATAAAAACCATGCACATTACACTCTCAACATGTTCCAAAAACATCATGATTGAAAAATTGCATTTCAATACAGCCAAGAGTTCAAGTACTATAAAAGCACCATTAAAACATACATTTGTATTGCATCACTGAGGCAGAGCATCAAAGGATACACACTAGAATTTTACTTCACTGCCTTTAATACATGCATTGCTATATCCTGGCTGCCCTAGGACTCCTTATGACTTTGCCTTTACCATCCAAATATATACATGAAGTGCTAGAAGTTGTTTCAGTGGACTGCACTGAAGAACACAGTTCTTAAAAAAACAATAGTGCATACTTTGTGTTTGACTGGATAATTACCTATGCAATTATGTACGAGTGTGCAATTGTGAAAACGAAAAGATTAGACTTAACATTTGCCAGCACAGGCTTTTGTAGTAGGGCTGAAATAAAAATCTTCTGTTCTGAGGTGGAAAACTAACAAATCTGGATTAAAGGGCATAGTTAATCAACTGCTGATGGTGGTAGCTCTATGGTCTCATCAAAAGAAGACAAAAGCACTATTTTGGGAGTGCATTACGCATCTGCTGTTGTGCACACAACATTGAAAACCTGGAAATAAATCATCAGATCTGCTTTCTCTTATGGGAAAAACTTTGAACCAGGGTTTTCAAGCACACGAAATATCTGATAGTCACTGCAGACTGCATCCTGTTACGTCCAAGTTATTTTCACTAGAATTTCCTACAAAATTGGAGCCTATGTGATCATTCATTTTGTGTTCACCTGTGTATTCATTCCATCCATTTCTTAAAGATATTTTCAACCAGCTTCTAACACTGGTAGACTTGTGAAAGATAGCAAAATTCTTCATTTTTCTTCTGAAAATAGACAGATGGGTAGAGATGCTATCAGAGTCCTGCCTCTGAGAAAACTTGCAGTTGTGAGTTCAAGATATGAGAGAAGCCTCATGGGAGAAATCTCTTATATAAACACCCCACTGATGGGAAAAGCTTTGCCTGGGGCTCACATCCTCTTAGATAGTGAAAGTCAATCACCCATGAGACAAAAAGCTATAGGAAACCAGGCTTCCTTAGTTCTGCTGCCACAAAATTTCCTTGTTAAACAAAATGGCTATTCCACGATTTCTGAAGAAGAGCACTGTACTGTAGGCGTGTGCAAGTCTGGAAATTTTTTTTCCTTTTTCACTAAGCACTTCTGTTTACTAAGCTGTAAGTTGTGTACCTAACTCACCAAAATGTACAGTCTCACTGCCACGAACAGCAGGACAAATTGGTGACCTATGAAACACATGAGAGTTGAGAAAAGGTTTGCACAAACAAATCATGACACAGATCTACTGAGAACAACAAAGAATGAACAATTTAAACTACTTGCCTACTTTGCCAACACATGATGCCTGATTTTTAACAAGTAAATCTTTAGCAGAACATGGAGAGGAAAAAACAACAACAAAAAGCCTGAAAGCAAGCTGTTCAGTATTTTCTTTTCAGCAGAATATAGTGTCCTAAATTTTCAGCAGTGGTTTTGCATGCCAAAACATCTGAAACAAGATTAATTATCAGAGACCAAACTTTGAAAACATAGATAAAAACCCCCAAGCCTATTTTGATGTCTTATAGCTGGTCAACTCAGAAATGAGGTATACAAAAATTTTAACTTTTATTTTTAATCAAGTGTTGTGAGTATAGTTTTCTGCTTCTTGTAATTCTCACTTTGTTTGGAAGAGAAGGAAATTTAGTCACAAAAATCCCTCTGTGTTCTTGATGACTGGCATTCTTCAAACACTAAAGCAAGTTACAAAACTGTAGTAATCTCTCCTTCAAATTTTGGATTTCACACATACACACACAAACACAAAATACCCTCAACATCCTGGAAAGCTTCTGCTATTGTGAATGTGGTCTGTTAGTATGGACATGCACTGGTTTACATTTTTTAGGTCTGTTTCAGGAAGCAGGCTACAGACTTTAAAGAAAAACAACCCAATGTCACCTCAAACCTATTGGACACCCACCATAAACCTCACCAGACTCTAGCTCAAAAGCCTCAAAAAACAGAGAGGGTGAATGTGACCACAACACCACATACGAAATATGTACATTGGTATGGACAGAGATCCATCCACTGGGTCTGGAGAGCAATTGCTTGAAAGATTTACTAATTGTCACACACCTCTTATTTTTTCATCCCTTCCTTATATTTTTTCAATTTTCTTCACAAAGAAAGTATAGTCTGTGAAGGTCTGAAGTCACATAAATCAAAAGTTCCTCAGTTTAGTCTGTAGTCTATATTGCTCCCAGTTAGCAGGTTGATAGGAAAGCACTTCATGGCTGTAGCCAGATTAAAACTGTAGATTAGTATTTTCCTTACCCGTCTTAAACCTCACTTATTTTAAGTATTTTACTCTTTTAAATCCTCCTTGTTTCTCCCAGCCCTTTCAAAGTAAAATCCCCATAATCTTTTTCTTTGTACCTTAAAACTTCATTCAGTTTGCCACCTCCACCATTTCCACTTTATTCCCTTACCATGAGAGATGCTTTGTATGTCTTACCATAACTTCTTCATAGCCAATTTTCAGTTCTCTCCAGCCAGGTTTTAAGTGACTGGAGCAACAAAAAAACGCAGGAGGTAACAGAGCACCAGATGAGCTACAAGAAACACTGATAGTGGGAAGACAATGAGCATTCTCTAATGAAAGAAATACCTGCTTATTTTTTTTAGTTTGGCATGCCATAACTATTCTCTGCCTCACAGAATGCTCTGCCCCATGAGCAAGTTTCCATGTCCTGAGCAGAGCTGACTGGTATTGCTTCAATTAAAGATAATTTTCCATTGAATGGAGATGTTTAGATAGGGGATTTTACCATGGCTCTCTTGAATCCCAGCCAATTACAGATTCTTAGATGATATATACATGCCTCTCTTCAGTGTTTACAGATTATTCATCAAGCCACTCTGCAATTATTTTACATTGTTCCCTTTTTTCAGTACCTTTGATGAATTTCATTGATATGTTCCCTAATCAATCTTAGTCTGTAACTCAGTACTTGAGTCACCAGCCCTGGAGATATTTAATAGATGTGTAGACAGGGCATTTATTAGGACCATGATTTAGTGGTGGACTTGGCAGTGCTGGGTTAATGGTTGGATTTGATGATCTTAGGGGTCTTTTCCAACCTAAATGCTTCTGTGTTGTAAATGGTTAACTAACACCAGCACCCTCACCATCTAAACTCTGTGGCACCTATGCATCACTACTGTAAGTCCCTTCACTGTTTTTCAGATCACACTGATGCATGCATTCAAGCTGATTTCAGAATTTGTACGCTGCATATTCCATGGCCCTCCACTGATTTAGCTGTTATGTAAAAATAACACAGTCAAATGTGATGAGGTCTGTTGGTGACATAAGCAAGGGCTAGGAGTGGAATGGCAGTCACTATACGTAGGCATAGGCTCATTGAAAAGAGAAATGACCTGCCAGAGTCCAGCATCCTGCAAAACACGAATTAAGGCAGTAAGTGCTCCAGTGCAGATATCTGATCCTGCACATTCCAGCCTATCTGGGACCTTGATCCTCTGATTCCCCCCTCTCCTCCCATCTCTGTAAATAACATTTTTTATTATGAACCACGCCACATCTGGCACAGGATTGCTTATGCCAAGCTGAACTACACCCTTTTCCTGGGGAGTAAGGTCAGGAACTATGATAAACACAGCAGTATAGGAATTTCACACCATTTAAAATTATTGTTTACAAGTAATAACAGCGATTACTCAAAAAAATCTCAGGAAAAAAAAAAAAGATGGAAAAATGTAATCAGATATGTAGACACAGTAATTAGGTTGTAGCCACTACCAGTTATCAATTTACCCAGCAGTCTGTGTCTTTATTTATTCTTCTGCTGCTTTTTCTCTAAGAAAGCAAACCCCCTACAGTCCTACTGAAAGGAGAAACATCATTTAGATACTCTGCCCATGCAGCACAGAGCCCTAATTCAGATACTTTCCTTGCTCCCCAGAAAGAAAAAAGCCAAGAGGGTGCCTTCTGGAATATATTTATTTTGCTTACTAGTTTGAGACTAGTGAGATTTGGAGCCTATCCAAACTATCCTGTCTTGTAGCCTTCCTTATGCAATTGCTCCAAGCTAATCCCACTGGGAGCAGGCTGCCAGAAGATATTCAGCACTTGTGAGCTTCTGCATCCCTTTCTATGTGTGGCATGGATGGCCAAGCATACAGAAACCCCAGAGACACCATCTGGGAGGAGGTGAGGAGCATCTTCCTCAGCCTGACCATTCTGGGTGGGCAGAGATCATGGGCAAGTGACCTGCAGCACACACAGCCATGGCAGAGAAGTACTGACACTTCTCAGCTGAGATGGAGGGACCCTGGTGCCACCAAAAAATCTGCTGTAGTCTCCCCAGCCTACAGTGTGTTTCTTTCCACTTCAGTTTATTTGCAAGTGTCACCATACTTAAAGTGGGAAGTTGAGTGTTTTTTCTATCTTCCCATACAGGTGCTCACCCCTGGTGCAGGGCCACAAACACACACAAACTCCCTCTAGCCCTGGAAGCCAGAGAGCACCACACCCGAGTTACAGTGACCCTTGCTGGGTGCTATCAGCTGCATAAGGTTGGACAGGGAAGGTTTGACATGCCAAAAACCAATCTCTTTCTCTCACTCAGTCTTTTGGCAACAAAGACTACTTCATGGCTCAGGCTTTCTACATTTAGAAAATTCTCTCCCAAGCTGAAAACACCACTCAGGGACTTTCCAGACCCTTCAAAGCTATTGGAAATGGCAACACCATGTGTCCTCCTCCACTCTCATCAGTGAGTTATTTAGGAGTTAGTTCCTCTGGGTTAATCTTAAAAATACTCAGAGCATAAAAATAAGTCAAGCCTGAAGGTCAATTAAAATGAAATCTTCCCAACGGTGTTAAAAGTGCCCCACTAGATGCAGCTAAGAGTGAGGACTGGGATTTATTTCCCAACACCTTTCATATAGTTCAGTCTGTACTATGCCAATGTCAAGGGGGAGACAGGGAAATATTCCAGAGAATCAGATTTTGCATATCTCTTCCTTTCTGTGTAGAGATATGGACAGACTGACAGAAATGGTGGCAGCATGCCCATCACAAGGTTGTGCTCCATGACCGGGGACACATAAAATGGGGTTACACAAGACAACAGCTACACCTTCCTTTGCCAGTCAGCCACAGGATGAGTCCATCTGCTGTTAAATTTACAGGTTCTATACAGGGCAGACAGCTATGGCCTGGCTGTCCCACCAGGGACAGCCAGTGCTGTCAGCTGTAGCTGGAATATAGCACATGGGGGACTGCAGGCATGCATGAATTTTGGATTTCTATTTCTTCCTACAAATTAAACCCTTTTACGGTTATATTTCTCTGAAGATATTCGAGCCATTAATATATGTTCTGTGCAGCTGCATATATATGCATGTTCTTTGACTGTATATAGAAGTTACATCTGCTATATTCACCATCTGCTATATTCTCAGAAAAGTGTAGTATATAAAAATAGCATTAAGGTGAAGATAGAAGCTGACTAAATTAATGCAGAAGATTAAAATCCTTCTTCAGGGGCAGAAGAAAGTAGTTAATTTTAGTGGTTACTGCTCACTAGCAAGTTTGATTATTTTATGGTTCCCAACTCTTTACCCTTTCCTGTTTAATTATTCTTCCTTATCAGTCATTTGAAGACTAAAACTTTCAAGTCTGGCTTAATTCAATCTTGTCCTCTTTTATGTTTTCTTGTCAAGACTGCTGTTATCTACTACTTCTTCCATCTGTGGCTTATTTTTCTGTCAGGGCAACAAGACTCTCTTTGTCAGCTCCCCAAGGTCACTTCTGGGACATCTTCCATATGTATAACTACATCTAAAACCAATGGCTCTAAGGTCACCTGCAAAGCCCTTGGCTTTTTACAAGGCCTTACCTCATATCTCCTCCAGCTGCTCACAGGACTTCACAGTAATTTGTACATAAAATGAATGTACTAGAAACTGACGTTCTTAGTCCTCTGCCTATTTGGCAATCCTTGGGCTGTGGTTTTCCTGGAGTAGGGACTGTATTCTTCAGCTATGTCTAGACTGCTCAAACTAACAGTGTCTGAGCACAGACCCACCCCAGTCACCCACCCAGCTGAATTGGTAGAATGGCCTCTGGCATGGTTTTGGCTGAGCCAGCTAACTCTCTTCGAAGCATTATGTGGGCACAGTTCAAGTTTGGACATTGAGATGGGCCACGGACCATTCCCAACAGGCAGTTGAGTTCCATGTCCGGGAAAGAGAAGTGTTTCTCTGTGTGGATGTGAGCTCTGCCATCACGGAGCAGGCTGACATCCCACCAGACATTACTGCAATCCCCAGCTCTTGCAACAGGGACTGCTTGGGATGTGTGCAGTGCCCATCCCTGGAGGATCTCAGCCATGACTGAGATCTCAGCTTGCTGCCTGAACCTCAGTGACTAAACAACGGCTTTATTTTTCCATTCCTAAGATTTTATGAGTGCATAAGAAAATATTTGCCTTTCCCTGCCCCCTCCTATTACTCGAGTATTCCTTTCTTAAGGCACAGAGGCACTTCACTTAACACTTCAATGAGAAAACTCAATTCCAATCTCCCTTTCACTTGAGAGAAGCCAAGAGAAAGGATCAGAAGTCTCTGCACTCCCATTCTCCCCCTTGAGCCATCTGCATTACCTTTGCTGACTCAGAGGTTAACAGGGAGTAAGTAGCCAAGCCTGCCAGGGACTTTCTGTCCAAACTCTCCCTGTGAAACCTGTGCGTTCCTCTTAAGGGACTATGCTGGAGCACTGGGACCTGGAGAGATTTCCCAATTTCCGTGATTCCAAAAAAGCCATGCTGCAGGGACAAAGAGGGTTCTGGGGAGGTACAAAGCCTCTCAAAGAGCATCCTGAAAACAAGACAGCTGTCAATGAGTTGAAGCAGGGAAGGCTAATGTGTGAGGTGGTGATTGAAGGCAAGGAAGATGCAACAGAACCAGCAGCTGCAAAGCTTGCACTATTCAGAGGGTGTTCCCATGATGATGGAGCGAGCAGGGTGTCAAAGATCCCCTTCATGTGACTGCAGATAAAGCTGTTATTCCTCTCTGTAAGGGCCCTCTCAGAGTCCAGAGAAGAGAAGGAAAGATAAATAGGAAACTGGGAGACCATTATCTGTCTCTTATGGGTCCTTAGGAAGAAGAATTTGGTGGCAAAAGCCACAAGTAAGAAAGAAGCAAAGAAAATCAGGAACGGCTGTGCATGTCCCCTGCTGTCAACACACTTATAGCTTGATGCCTTTCTTGGGCATCGAAGTGCTGGAAGGCAAAAGAAAAAACTGATGCCTGGAAAAGTGGGCATCTTGTTCCTTGCATGGTTCTGACAATAGCTCATGGATGTTTTCCTGCTACTGTGGCTTAGGAGCAAAAAAAGCAAATAGGGACAAGGAGAGTGTGTGCATATTCTTATCTAGATTTTGTTCGTAGATGAGAAAAGTCTGAAGAATAATTAATCTCTCTCTTAACTGGGATTCTTAGTGAGAGCATTACTACATCATCCTTTCCCACCACAGGCACAAGGCTGAGCCCTGAGATCTTCCATCCCCCATCTCCTAAACCCTCCCACCCCATGGCTGCAGTTCAGTCAATATTTACAAGTGAGATTTATAAAACAATTTCATACCCATGCCCTCATTCTGCCACAATTAAACATCATCTCCAGAGCTGTTCTGAGATCACTGATGGTATCAAGAGCAAACAGGACAGTAATTTGTAAAGACACGTTGGCATTGTTCGCCTTTAAAAGGCACAAACCCGCACACATACGTGCCCTCTCACTTACACAATTTTGCCAAGCATTACAGCCAATGTTATTGTTAAGCTTCTGTCAAATAGATGCATGACTGCTGTGAGGATTTTATATGTTTAAAATGTCTAGTATTATTTCAGATATTTTCCTCTTAATTTTCTACTTTTTATTTTTAATTATTTTTCCAAACAGGTTTTGAAATACTCACAAAGCCTAAACACATTTAAGCTTGCAGAAAGGCACATTTAAGGTCTGACTGCTTTATGACAAGACAAGTTTGAAGAATCACTACTTTTTTCAAGGATACTGTTCTTACTATAGTGCTGGGTTTTGGCCTGATAAATCTGCACACACAGAGGGAACTTTTCTCCACTGCATCCAACAAGAATGTGCAAACAAATCACAGGCTCACATGCAGAACAAGTTACAAGAGCTACTGTTTTAAACTATGAAGCCTCAGTTTTAGGAAGCATTCTTTACACTACAAATCCTCCAGTGAACAGAAAGGCCATTTCACCGAGTTTCTCAGGGGAAGTTCATGGCCTTTGCATTTGACAGATCAAAATAACACTGCTGCTCCATTCCTGAAGTGGTGATGCAATATTTTCACTAGAACTCTCAGAAAGAAAGTCCAAAGAAAAAAACCAAAACACTCTAGATTAAATTTCAGTGACAATAAATCAAGACATGAATGCTTTTAACAACGCAAATGCAACTGCTTGTCTGCACAGATACTACCTTGCCATCGCATGACACAAACCCCATTTGTTTTCACTGATGCAGAACCTTGTTGTAGAAATGTCATTACAGCAAGAAGCAGTATGAGGGAGGCTATCGGGTTCTCCTTTGGATTTATGCCTTGGAAGGTAAGCATGTCTGCACTATATCCAAAATACGTGCAGGCAGGATGTGACAACGTATCCCAGTTGTGGTCACTGTTGTCATAGTAAGCTACCTTCGCTGCTTTCCCAATACTTTCACAAGAAGTAGACTTGTATGGAAAATAAAATTCATTTGCAATGTGCAAAATAACTTCTAGTAGGAATGTATGAGAAAATGTCCAGAAAAGATCTAAATACCTTCCAAAGTTCCTTGGTTCAGCTCCCCAAGCTTCCCCATGTAGCATCAAACTGATCTCTCAGCTAAAGGCATTGCCAGCAAAATAACACAGGATTCAACTTCTTTTAGGAAAAAAAATTACAAAACTTCCATTTTAGAAACCAATCCAACAAACAAATCACCCCACCATGGTATTCACAAAACTGGTATCTTTTTCAGTCAGTTAAACCTCATGGAAATAATAAAACCTTAACCAGAAACTCTGAAATTTAGCCTCGGGCAGAAGGCTTGAAAGAGCATAAATCAAAAGCTCCCATGATATCCACAAGAGACTTGGTTATAGCCAGTGATATTATGCAGCAGGCACTCAAACACTGCAGTAGCAGGTGGGAGCATTCACATACAGGAATGATAAACTAGGAAAAAAAACCCCCACAGTTTCAGGCATGTCACCTTGGGAAGCAGAACATTCCAGAGGTGGAGGGAGGATCACTACAAACATGTGTGATCATGTGTGCTTGTGTGTTCTATGAGTGGTCTGCAATACCTGCAGCAAGTTAGGTAGTTGCTGTAACCCAATCAAAGCAGGAAAGTCTTGGTTTTATCCAAAAGAGTGAAGCACTCGAGAGTATAACAGACACAAGACACTAGGAAACAGGATAAGCAAAGGCTTAACCTCAGGAGATTGAATCTTTGTCCAAGATGTTCAGGAAACTTGGAAAAATCCTACTTACCTCAGTTCCAATCCTCCTGATTAATAGCTTGCCAGAAGTTTGCAATAGTTCTGGTTAGGAACATATCAGAAGCTGTATTTGACAGCTCCTTCTAAAGTGAAACAGCATATGCAGGCAGCAGCAAGTATCTCTCTGCCTGTGCCACCTTGTGCCTTGTGAATGGCACCACAACACTGCGTGTCCTTGGTACTATCACTGCTTCATTTCATTTTATGGACTTCACTTCTCACATTGTTTCCATAGGCCAGTTCCTTTTCTCTACTTCCTCCATTAATTTATAAATTACACAGGACTCACCTTAAAGTTCTATTTGAAACTATATAAGTTACTCTACATCAATTCTTTACAACTAACTTTATCCATATATCAGCTTTCTTAGAGATAAAAAAGGTAGTAAAAGCCCTTATGAAGTACAGACCAAATGCAAGACATACTTTAGCTACAAAAACCCCTCCTCTGCTTAGCATGACAATAAGTTAAGATTACAAAAATTATCTGATTTCAGTAGCTTGCCAAGCTTGTAAATTACTTGCCTGTTTTTCACTCGCAAACAGAAAAGGCAGACTGATTGACACTGCATTCACTATGCCTGGCTTTAGGACTGCATAGAATTTACAGTCAAATTAAAAATCTCTCTAACAGGAGGTGACAGCATTAACAATAGCAAAAACTGAACCATGGAAGATGGACTGCTACAAATAAAATGAGTAAAAAATTTGCAGGTACCTGTGGAGCATTCCCTGACAGACAATTCCTCAGACAACATAGGCTGTTACAAGTCCTGCAGTACGCTGGTGTTTGTGCCTGGAAGTTGGTTCTTTTACCTTCAGGCTATTGCCAAACCATGACTTACTTTTCTCTCCAGCTGCATCAGTTACTTCTGGTTGGTCTGCCATCTCCCTCTGGCAATGTATGGTCTGCTTGTTTACTGCTCCAGCTTTTACTAAGGAAAGACTTGTGCTTTCCTGTCTGATGAAGAGTGCTAATCTTTTTTTCCTTGTTTCAGCAGTTCCATAGGGACCATCATCATCATCATCTCTGGGCTGCTGTTCTTCCTCCACAGTTTGAGTTTTCTGGCAAATACTCATGGTGCTCTTAACTCCCCTTAAACATAAACGTCCTTGCCTTCTGTCTCATCCCCAAGAGGCTCAGCCAAGACAGAGGGGGGTAAAATGGGTACTTTTCCCACTCCTTCAAGTAACTCTCATCTCACTACAAATTAAAATTTTCATGCTGCTGTCAGCTGCTCTCTATAATAATTGCAATCTTAAGGCCTTTGCTAGCATCTTTCCTATTAAGACCTCATAGACAAACTCTAAAGCAGAGAAGAGAGATTATGGGGAGGGGATGGTGGGATAGCACTGCTGGAAAGGGAGAAAATGAAGTTGCTGTGAGGCAGAAATACACAAAGAACTATAAAAATTAGGACTGCTTTTCCAGAGACCAAAGGTCACAAAACTGGCAGAGGGCTGAGAGATCACAAAGATGGGCAAGTCAAGTCTGTGCCAGAGAGGGTGGAGAAAGAATTACAAAGGTAGTTTCCGTGCTTGCAGGATCACCATTCCAGTGAGCAGAAACTGAAAAGTGGTTCTTAAGCAGGAAAAATCCTTGGAAGTGGATGCAATGATTGCACTTAAGACAGAAAGAATATGGTGCTCATTTAGAGATGACAGTGGAAAACAGCTGAATTGTAGGGGTTAACTTCTAAAAGCAACTTAAAAAATATAGCTACTTCACTTCAGCAGTGATGTCATTAATAGGCTAACTTGCAGTTTTGAAGATCTTCATGCTGTTAATCCCAGTTTTCCATTGCATGGCTCTTGGCTGGTACCTCTTTGCCTGGTTTGTTACACTGATTTTTGGCCAAGAACTCTTGTAGTTGACTCACAGGTCACTGAGGTTTAAAATAAATAGGAAAAAAAAATTGAGAAGGGACATATGACATCACTGGTGATGAAAAGGTTCTTGGTGTGTTCTGAGAAAACATTCAGATCAGAGTAAACTGGAAACAGAAAAATGGACATTCATACTTAGGTTAACTTGGAAAACAGTTCTATAAAGAAAGCAGAGTTATTTAACATAGGTTTTTAATCTTAAACCACTCCATTGTTGCAGAGGCTCATTTTAGGTTTGTATCAGTATTAGTGAGTTAAATTTGTAATAGGTCTTTCATCTAACACAGCAGAGAAGAGCAGCAATTACTTGACTTGGCATCCTTGTCTTGCTCAGTGAAGAGAGCCTGAAACCACAAACTTACTTTTCTCGCCTTAATAAGGGAATCAAAAGTGCAAAGGAAAGTCAAAGGTGCATAAGTGTGAGTGAAAGGACAAATACTATAAAAATAGTAAAACAAACCAACCCAAAATGTCCAACAAGATAGCTGCTGTTGTCTGATGGCTTTCATTGTTTAAAGAGCAGAAACAAATTTACTTTAGCTACAGCATAAAAGCTGCTCCTAAAAGCAAGGTTTCCTCCATTTTCAGTAAGGAATTCTAACAACACACTGTTAAGTTACCAATTTTCAACTCATTTCCTGAAAACCAAATACTGTCACTAATAATGATTAGACCTTGGTCTTTGAAGGATGTTAATAGTTAAAAAGAGAACCCTGTGCTACTACACTCAGCCCATAAAGCATAACTCTTTTATTAGTGTACCAGAAGGATTAGTAGAAATGTTTGTCTAATGAATGCAGCTACTATATTTGAGCACATGCCTAAATAAGCTACTGGTTGATTGAAACCTATCTATTTTAAGTACGCCTGAATGCTGCAAAAACTTGTCTTACTGCAGTATTACACTGGGTTTTGTATAAATGTAAACATTTTATTGCCAGTAACTTGTGAAATTCACCTTATTTGCAAGTCTTATGCCTGAAACACATTATGTAAAATGTACAGGAATGACTTTCCTACATCTGGTCTGATTTCCAGTCTCTGTAATGCATACAGATTTCATGAGATGTACCTTTCTGTAAATGTAACTCTTACACCTTCAGAATTAATAACTGTTTCTGTGACAGACACAGGATTCTATGTATGCGTGTATGTGCATGTTTATATATGTATACATATAAGATTACTAATATATAGACACAATATAAACAAACAAAAAAAATTGGAATAGTTTTAGAAACACAAATCACTTAGTTTGAGTGATCACACTGAAAACAACTCCATAGAGTTGATGGCAATCTTTTCTTCTATACAGTAAGGTATTTCCTATCAAATTCCAGTTTATTTTTAAGTTCAGAGAACCCAAGTTGTACCCTATCAGCTGTTACCTTTTCCCTATTTTGTATGCACTTCTGGTACAGAGCTCTGCATGAATACAGATGAAGAAAAAATTAGGTACTTATATATTATATTTTTTTTGTATTCCTCTGGAAATAGAATGAGTCTGTTTAGCTGCCTTTCATCTCCTGAAATACATGATGTCTATCTGTACTGTCAGTCACTGATACTGAGACAAAAATACTGAACAGAAGAGCTAAGTCAAAATAATTTCAAAGAGACTTTACAGCTTCTCTAAAGGAGGGTAAAATTTATACCTGGGGTTTTTTCTGTCTAATTCATTTTGAAGAGGCATAGTTTTAACCAATGTACATACACATCCGAAAGCTGATCTTGTAAATGTGTCCTCTGTATTTGATACAAAATGTGCACCATTTTTAGAACTGAAAAATTATTCAAAGCTTTATTTCTTTCCATAGGTTTAGTACAGAGCTCTGCACGAATGATGGGATGAGAGCTGCCTGCCTTTCTGAATGGTCAGCGTGGTGGAAGGAACACAAAGGACAATGTGACATGGAACACATTTACTGGCCTGTACTTGGGATGACCTGCCTGAGTCAGTGTGGCCCCACCAGCCCTAAGAACATTCACTTCAGCTCATGAGTAATGTCCCAACCCCAAAAACACTTTTAGTACCACACCCAGCCCGACACAGCCCTTTGGGTGAATCAGAAGATTTTCCCTGGGTTCTAACCACGAGGGGCTGAAAATACATCATGTGTTGAACCATATTAGGTCAAAGACATAATAACAAACCCTTTTAGACCACGGAAATTAATTCCTTTTCATACATCATACTTCCTGGCTTTACATTCATCTTCAAAACTCTGAGACAGTTGCTTTTCCCTGTCTGGATTGGCAGAAATTGAAAAATCTTGACTCATCTGTTTTACCTCCATGTCACACCACATTAACTCTAATGGCAGACAGACATCAAAAGGGGAAACCCCAATATTTCTGAAGTCAGAAGGACAAAAAAGATTGTAAAGTACCCGAAGTTCTACTGTGAAGTGTAAGCCATTCCTGCAACATATTTCTTAATCAAGTCCATGCTACACTAATTAATAATCAGTAGCATGTGCTGTGCACAGAGCTTTGAAAATAACAGAAGGGTTATAGAGATATTTGCAAATGTGACAACTGTATCAGAAAAGGACTGTCCAGTTTTGAAAAATTCTCAAGGATTTTGCAGTTGCCATGAGAGTGACCCAAGTAAGAAGACAGATGCTCCTCATAAGATGGAGAGCTGAAAAGTCTGAAGTCTGTTTAGGAAATGATATTTCCTTTTTCAAGACTAGCCAGATTTTTTTTTTTTTCTGACAGTCAAAGCTTTTATAGAAACATTGTCTTCACAACAACTGCCTCCTAAAGCTATTCTGAACCAAATGCTGCTGGCATGAACCCAGAAAATCAGTCCCACACAAAACTGACACAGTTTTTGTGTCCAGAAAGTTTTAAAAGACCTGTGATGTTCTCCAAAGAAACACTATGGGCTCACCTTGTACCTGAGGAAGATGAAACCACCAATACACAGGAAGAGTTAGCAAGTACATACCTGGTAGAGAGATTTACATCAACTGTTCAGTCTCATGGATAAAGGCTGAGGCCTTCCGGCATCATTATCTGCTCTGAAAAGCCAGACTCCTTAATGAGCCAGCTCCTTCCGTGCCATCTTTCACACCATGTATATTGTCTGTACATATTTAAGTTGTGTATTTATAAGTCTCTGCAGACATCTCCCCTCTATTACATTAATTGTGACAGGAAAACTGATCTGCTGTTATAACACTAGACATCCCACTCCACAGGAACACCCTGTCTGTTGTCACAAGGCTTTCCCTGTATTAGGTGAAAGACAAAGCTGCTTATTTTCCATGCATCTACTAAGACAGGGAGGCAAAAATCGGGAAAAGATCTGTGCTGAGAAAGCATGGGAAGCACTGTAAGGAAGAGCCACTGAAAGAGCAGAATGATGTTTTCACTTGACCACCTTAGGGCAAAGAAACAAAAAGAATTTTCAAAAGAACAAAATCGAAGGGAAAAGGACTTGAAGGCTTTTTCACAGACTTTTCTAATATTCCACATGAAGTGTTAACTTCCCATCTATCTTTTTTAAATGCTAGGCAGAAACCATTACACAAAAATGAATCCGGCTTCATGTTCTGCACCGCCAAACTGCAGCTATAAAAGTGTCTCAGGTAGACTCAATAGAATTATTGTCTTTTAAATCAAGACAAAGGAATTCAAATCTCATGTTGTCAAGCTAATCATGGGATGTAATTCTTGCTTAAAAATTGCCATAGGATTACTACAAAAATTGAAGATTTTTCTGCCACTGAACTATTCCACACCTAAACCCTTTCTTCTCAAAAAACTTAGTGCTAGGAACAAAATGGTAGTTTAAAAGATACTTTCTTTTCCTTAGTGAATAAGGTTAAGCCATTTCAAATCATAATGGTAGACTCCTCATATGTATAAGCAAAATGGGAGCAGCTAAAGCAAACTCCCTCTGCAAAAACTTTAATGTCTCCTCTCTTTCTGGGCAATTTCAACATAGAGGTGTTTTGGAGCCAGCTGTCCTTTGCTAGCAGGTAAACCCATTACTAAAATGGCAATTTCTGTGGGAACCTCATGTATAAATACTGTCACCAAATAATTTATTCTCCGTTCTAAGAAGCCTTACAAAGATGTGCAGCTTTACAAATGTGTCAAGATGGTTTACCCCTTTGTGCACCAAATTAACACGCATGTGCTGCTGCTTTAGACCCAAACAATTTTTTGGTTTACTTGTACCTTCTGGATTTCTCTTCAGGGAGAAAACTCTTACCATTCAGCAACAGATCATACCACAGGCTGCACAAAGCCAGAATACAGATAACCACACCATTCTCATAGGGAGGAGCAAGCCAAAACCATATATGTGAGGGAACTATTTTACACAGGTTTCTGGAAAAGCCTGAAAAAAATCTTATTTTGAAAAGAGCAGTAGCAAAGATGCTGGAAAATGAAACCACGCAAAACAGTCTAGATGAAAATGAGACACTTGGGTTTAGTCAGAAATAAGTTTTTTAGATTAGACTGCAGTTTTATTGCTGCCTTATTGGGAAATGCCCCTCCCTATAAAAAGCCCAAACAAAGTATTGGTCTATTGCCCATGGGACACAAGTTATGTATATTGAATAAATCAATACTGCTTTAAGTAATAACTGTTTGCAAATCCTAATGCAAAAAACAGCCTGCTACTTTAACTGTATTACCAGAAGAACAAAAAAGACTAAATTCTTGCTCTCACCTGGTAATCAATTAATGCTGAATTAAAATGGGAAATAGGCTGGGCTCAGCTCCCACCTCTGCTGCTTGCTTCTTCTCTAGACCAGCACCTCCCCTGCTCCCCCACCTGGGTGAGGCATCCTCCAGCATCCCAGCACCAAGGTGGATGAAGCAGGCAGAACTAATCCTCCATAATCACCTTACAAACATCAGCAGCTCTCTTCCAGGAAATCTGTGGCTGAAGAACTAAAACATGCAACTTTGTAAGACAGTGAGACCAGGTAAGAAATTATCTCAAAAGGCAGATGGAACTTTGAAAAAAGCCGACCACAAGAACAGCACTGTACAGAAAAGTGTTTATTGAGAGTGTTGTTGCCTGAGAATTGTTACCATTTCATCAGCAAAAGTGGTGGCAAAGGAAACATGTCATTCTTGTCATCCTGTCCTGAAATTTGGTCCGCATGTCAGCACTGGTCTCTCAGCTGGTTGCTCAGCTCCTGAAGTTCAGCAATCATGTTGTCCATAGCTGTCACCTCATCAGCTATCTCACTGTGAACCTCATTACTTGTTACATCTACAAAAAGTTGCTGCACAACAGAAAGAAATACTTGTAAGTACTTTATAAATAAATACCTTTAAAAGATACATACAGTTTCTCTCTTCCAGGGTAGAGACCAAATACAGGAACCAAATACATAATTTTCAAAAGTTTGTAAACCATGATGGTATCTCTAAGGAAAGGCCATTTTGTGTCTAATAAACAGAAGTTATGCACACACATATAGACACATATTCTGCATATAGACCTGAAATCTGTTCCACACACCTGATGTTGTGCCAGAAGGGTCAAATCCTCCTGTGGATGTGGTGTTTCCGCTCTGACCTGACTGCCTATGCTGACTCCTGATTCCATTGAAATTAAAGGACTTTTTCATAAAACTCAAATTAGAAGAGCATCTCACTTCCTGTCACTGCAGTTTATAAGCCCACCTCCTGATAAATTGCTTGTGAATTTTAATGACCATTTTTCCAAGTGTTATATTCTCTTGCTTCCTTTCCTCCAAAACCTCAAATATTTTTTCACATCTGATTACCAGACATGCAGGGGCGGAGGCATTCACCTGTGTGTAACTAAGCTATACCAGAGAAAAAAAAATGCTACAGAGTAATAAAAATAGATTGTTCTTAAAGACCTTAAGACATTAACAGAAACAACAAAAAAGCAGCTAACTCATGAGCAATCATAATCTTCATCTACTTAACACTGAGGCTGTGTGGGGTACCACTACAGAAATATGGGGAAGGGAGGACACAAAAACATGTGTTTTCCCTTCATTATGTAAAGGGAGAGTGATTCATACTTCATTTGACACAAACACAAAGTCTACATTTAGAGACAAAAACAAGCCAAGAAAACAAAAGTTGCTCTGGAGTACATCTGTACATGATTTTATCACCAAAACATAATGGGATAATACAGATATGTATATAAACAAAAATGTACTTAAAAGGCTTGAACCAAGGTATTCACTGTGCATCAAAACAATGCTGTCACTGAAATAAGGAACATCTTACACAAAAATAGGAACATGTTCATCCTACAAGTACAGAAACTTCTTTGACTTTCAGCCCAAAAACCTCACACTGGGAGTGTGACAGAAAAGTTTGGTTCTTTCTGGTAAGACAGCTAAATAAATCAGGATGATATAATTATTTTCTCTTTCTTTATTTATTTATTTTTTTTCTTTCTCTACACACAGTTAGAGAAATCTATTCAACTAGGGACAGCCTGGGAGAGCTTCCACCATTTTTTGGGCTTGGTGCCCTATGTTTCCCCAAAACAGTGCCCACATTTCATACATTTACAATGCATCTCCATAACCTTACTCTTGTTTCTGACCCCACCTGTCAGATCCAAATGACGCATTGGAACAAGGACCAGAAGAGTGCCCACTGTGCCATCTGTCACAGCATGTGACTGGCCAGCAGGCCCTGGACAGAAAAGAGCACAGTAGCAGCACATTTCTGATGTGCAGCCTTTGGCAGATTGTGGGTGCTTCATGCATCTGGCACAACACAGGAGCTCAAACATCAAGCTATGGAGATCCCAGAAGCAGTGACATTATTTCACCTGTTCTACTGATTTGCTCCAATTGCATGGTCCTGACTATAAAATTTGGGAATTTTATTTTATCAGTTATTTTCACTGTTTTTTAAATTCCTTCTGAGATCCTAGCAAGTGATTCTGCTCTTAGTCCATTTTTAAAGTGCGTTTTTTTCAGCTGAAATTAAAAATGAAAAAAACCCATCCCACACTAATATTGACTCACAGGGCAGCAGAATGAGATGCAGTCAAGCTTGGACAGGCATAAACAGTGCTAAACTGTTTGTGCATAGGACTTGACAGAAGATGACTGAGTTTTTAAACTTTTCAGCACACTTTGAAAATTCAATACGACTTCAAATTAAATATAAGATGGCATCTTGGAAAGGATGCAAAACCAGTGAATTCATATAAAATGCTTCATTTCTAATACGAAAGTTTTCTCAGAAGTACCATAAGACCATTAGCTGCCAATAATATAGAAGTTCATTTAATTAGGGCCTTTGGAACTTAAAATAGAATTTATTAGACTCATACATTCTTAATCTTTCAGATATTACATGATCTTTCTTAATATAAACTACCCGCACTTGTATTCATATAATTTATGTCATTTAATGCTTTCTCTACAGTAATACTCAGTCTGTGCACCTTTTTTAAAAGGAAAACAATCATATTTTGTGAGTAACAGCAAAACATATGTTGTCTCTTTTTTCAACACATTTGAAAAGTCTTACCTATACCTGTATCTAAAAACTGAGTTACAGATCCAGCTTGTGTTTACTGATACAACTTTCCTAGGCTTTTATCCTTAAAATTAAAGGACTTAAGAGAAAATGAGTCAGGTTTAGCACACTGATGATGAATCAACACTTTGTAACACAAGCACACATTATAAAACTTCAGCTCTGTGATTCACAGTTTCTAACTCCTCTTCACAAGCAGAAGAATCCCTCTTTAAGACAAGATGTGTATTTTAACAGAAGAAATATGATTCAAATATGATGACTTTTTCAAGTCATTGATATCTGAATTGGTAGGGTATCCACAAAAAAACAGACTAAAAATAAGTTGTCTTTTAATAAATAACTCTTTTTAAAACACACCAAGTGATGCAAAGCAATCTTTACACATCTGGGTCTTTTCTGCAGGTTTAGATCCATTTTTTCTGACACTGCCCAGTTTATCCCATGACTACTTACATTAAAAACAGGTCTTTGAAATGTCTGATTGCTTTTAAACATTCAAATCTGTTTGCCCAACATTTTAAGTAAAATTCTACCTTACTCTAAAATGTCAATGCTGCCTCTTAGACTAGTGTTGCTGTCAAAGCCTAGCAGGAAGAACAGAAATAAAAGTTTACTTAAAACTGGAATCCTTAACAGCATAGAGATGAACATCCACCTGATGGTGCACTGAGACAGGCAGGTATTATTTGATCTATAATTGATTCAAAACAGAGAAATTCTGGCAACAGAACAAAGATCCCTCACTTTCAAACATTCCTACCTTTGCCTTGGATGACAAGCCACGCAAGTTGAGCCGAGCTGAAGAAAGTATCTGCAAAGCTTCCTGACGATTAGATTTGTTCTTGCTGCATTTTATAGCCACTGGAATCCAAACACAGAAGAACCCCAAAACAAAAAAGCATTAGCACTCCTGCAATAATCTTTGAACAAAAACATTTAACTAAAGATCTTGATACCCTCCACAGACAATTTCAAATGTAATATCCTCCCCAAAAAACCAAAAAGCAAAAAAAAAGCCAGGTAATTTTGAGAAGATAACTCTAAACACAACACATATCTGTATCTTTCTTAAACATAAGTATCACAGAGCAGGGAATAATCTTATTAAGTTTCATTCATTTCCTGACTGGCACACTCAATCAAACAATTTATGTGGTGATCTGAAGACTGAGATGAACTGTGGACGCATTTTCACTTGCATTATGAAGTTGCTAGATCATGAAATTAATTGATTCCATGTTTACCAGTCATATGTTTACTGACTCACCCTACACAATTTCTGCCTCATTCCAAGTATATTTTTGTATGCAGTATCAGGATGATACTCTCTGTTACAAGACTCCTAGTAGTAGGAATAAATACAATAGGTAAAGTAGAGTATTATTTTGTCACTAAGCTTAATAAATATTTGTTACACTCTTCATGAAAAATAAAAGTCCTTTTCAGGTAGAACATACCATGTGCAATCTCTATGGCTCCTTTCACCACTTCCTTAAAAGAAGAAACATCTTTCTCCCAATCACTTGATTGAATTTCACATTTATGTGCCTTAGTGAGATACTGCAGTGACTGCAAGGGGGGAAAAATAGTATTAGTACATCAGAAAATCAACTAGGAGATTAAATTAGTTTTAAGTATCTACGAAATTAGTGGTGAATGCAGAAAATGAATCTATCTTTACTATACTTGGTTTCTTGTGAGTTGCTGTAGTGTCCTCCTGTGCTGCAGTAAGCACCAGCTGTAACACAGATGTTCTTCACCAATACTGCAGCTCAAGTATGAGAAGCATATAAAGTAACATGTGTCTAATCTTTATCTTTTAAAAATCTGTCTAGACTGATGGATGTGACCCGTGTTTGCCAAGTCATCTTAATTAAATGCACATGAAAAACAGAAAAGACTAGCATTCACACTTCAAACATCTAATTCATATCTAAAATAATTTAGCTGAACACATCAAAGCTTTCTTCCTGTATATGTAATCCTGGGAAATATGCATTTTACAGATGTAGCTATTAGTTGCCATACTGCTCTGGTTCTCAGTGTGAACAGGAAAAAAAATGTAAATAACATGGAAGGAGAGTCCCATTAAAGGGGAAAAATTTAGCAGAAGAAAATAATTTTTGCTTTTGAATTTTGTTTTCTTTCTACAGCATCAAAAAAAATGAAACAAATACATGTCAGAAGTTACATGACTTAGTTCAATGACAACTCTCTCTTGAAATCTTTTGAAAGAATTTAAGTATAATAGAAAAGAATAAAAAAAATCAGTGTGATACATATACATGAGCACAGTAAAGACTTTTGATTTTGAAGGTTGTCACCCCAGAGATTTCCACCTTCTCTCTCCCACCAGAGTTCCAATCACTATGGCACAGGTGACTGAACTGCTCATGCTGCTGTAAATGGCAATAAAGGGATATTAAGTCAAACCAGAGTGAATTAATTTTTTTTTTCATAATAACCTAGGTTATAACTGGTAGTAGTTCTGGCAAGCAGAGGCAAGAATTTCCAAGAGAAGGAACTACAGTTTTTACAGCAGTCTGATTTCAGTCTACATGTGTCTGACTCAGAGCAGCAAATTAGGGGGGGTTTGCTGACATATGTCAAGGAGGGGAAAGAATTCAAAGTCTTGTGGGCTGTTTGTTTGCACTTCTGGAATCTGGATTTATCCTGAAAGGAAACAGTTATGAGTTGAGGAAAGTTCAAGGAACAGAAGGGATTCCTAGCCTGGGATGGATCAGCAGGAAACTTGAAGACTGGAAAGATTCCTCAATGGGAAAGGTGTGGACTGGACTGCACTCAGTGTAGGGAAGAAAGAAGTACTGAACCAGGTGCCAGTTCAGATACATTAAAATGTGAGAGTAAATATATGGTAAGCTAAAGAAAAAAACTCCAAAACAGAACCACAAACCCAACACTTCAATAGTTTTACACTCCTAACTTGCAAACCTTGTCTTTGATTCAATTTACAAAGCACTGTTGTGAATTGTAACTGTAGACCCTACATTTTCCTCCACAAGATTCATGTGGCATCAGATGTATCAGCACAACAGAAAAGTAAAAAAACCCCAGCAACCAAGACACTCTTTTACAATAGCCAGAAGTATGAGATTGTTCTTTTAAACTTCGTGTTAGGAACAAAATTGGTTAAACATAATTAAACCTGCACTAAATAAGGGTGCAGAATGGAAAGATACAGAGTAAAGGTCAAACTCTACATTTGTAAGGAAGTGCATGACACTTTTAAAGGTTTGTTCTCATCTCTTTGTCCTTTGATGCCACAGTATAGTAAATAATGCTCTTTTAGAATTCATTGACCTTTTGCCTAATAAATATGGGTGGCAAACTGACTGTACAGCTAGAATTTTTCTTCAGATAGGGTTATATTCACTATCTGACTGACCCATGATGGTGCTTACGGCAGTAAAGCCAATAAATACTGGTTTTATCATTTTTACTTCAAAATATGGTATCAGGAACCAGTGATTATTTGGTGTATTGCAAATTAATTATTACACTGTAAATTAATATATGCTATGGCTGTATACAGTTTTGCTCTTTTATGATCTGGATCTATGATACTGTCATACCAAGATATTTGGATACACATGTAAGCATACCTTAAGTATTTATAAACATCATTCCATCTCGCAGGCAAGCTAGACTGTGTGTTCCACAACCAGTCTGATTAGGAAACACAGTTAAAGTCCTGTCTACTCTACAAATTGAAACCATGTTTTTAACTGGGTTAGTTAAATATACCGTGATGTAACCAGATTCTGAAATGATTACATTCATAGTATAGACAGGGCCTCTGCTGCTTTGCATGTCTGAGTAAGAATTTGAGGATATATTACAGGATATTGCAGTGTCTGTATTTTTGCATTCTAAATGGGCCAAATCCCTTTTACTGTCCAGCTATAAAGAAAAATAGGGAAGACAAAAGGGAGGAACTGGAGGTATAATAGTCACCAGCAATGACTAAACAAAGCTCTTCACAGGGCAGAACACAAAGAGACAACGAGCAAGGCACAAACGATTATAAATTTAAGCCCACAGGAATACACTTTGTAGGCCTAACTATCTTCCTTGCTTGACATCAAGCTATCTTCCAGAGAGGCAATTTTTGCCCAGGCCAAAGGCATACCCCCATTAGCAAACACATGCTGAATGCTGACCTTGTGTATTTTCAAATTCAGTGAAGATCTGATAAGCCTTAATTATTTTTGAATTATGCAAGGCTATTTGAACTTTTTGAAATCTAATATCAAACGCAAAGCACACTCCAGAATACAACAAAGTAAACACTTCTAGCAATGCAGAGTGTTTATTCTGGAAATGCAATCAACTTAATTCCTTGGGAAGTGATAAGGACAAGAAATGGAAGTTAACACAGCAATATCCAGTGACGGGTAAAGAGAAACCAATGGCTCAACAGACTAAGAATTAAATAGCATTATTTAATTCCATTTTAGGCTAATTAAGGAAAAAAAATTCTACTTTGGGTCCTCCAACTGTGATGTTGATTATTTTAAGTGCATTTTCCCTTAGTGATTGCAAAGAACACAGATGGCTTATACAGCTACTGGATCATGCCTTTAAGATCCATTTTTTCCCAGAAGCTGCAATATCCTGCCTTCAGAATCAAAGATTTCAATTAAAAAAAAGCCAAAACACACACCACCATTTGGTTATAGATGTTAGACTGTTGCCAAGAAAAGTTTCAGAATATAAATTCAGGACAATACACATATGCTGTGATATGATGGTTGGAAATGAAACCCTGGCCAAAAAAAACTATTTTTTTTTTCAAGTCCAAGAAAACTGATGTAGAACATTTTGCTCCTGTTATGTGTAACAAAAATGTGTGCTGTAGGAACACGAAGAAAATACAATGAGCTTAAAGGGTCTAGAACAGGAACAGGTCTAGAACATGTCTAGAACAGGTCTAGAACAAGAGCATATTCTACTATAGCACTATAGTTCTTACCTTTTCAATATCTTCACCACTATCATTCTCTCCATTTCCATAAAGTTGGGCATAAAGTCTCCAAATTGCCCCATCATTTGTCACTCGTGAAGTGACTCTGCCCAACAGCTCTTGCACTTTCCCCTTCAATCCACTTGATACCTCTCCAGCACGATCTGCCAGACCATTCACTACTGCTCTGACCAGAATAGCCAGCACCTTCAAAAAGCAGCAGAAGAGAGCTGTTATTTCAACTCAAATCATCATCAGTATATATAATGTTATCTGAAATAAATATAAATAATGTCATCTGAGACAAATATGATATTTGGTCTCTACTAATGATTCATCCATATGACGAGTACAGAATTTACTAAGAAATATACCAAGTAATTGCACTGATTTAAACCTCATCTGTAAGATTATATGTTAGTGAGGGTGAAGAGGCCAAAAATCTAAGACAGAAATTTGGGTAAAGGAAATTGTGGCAGAAAGTATCTTCTAGATATTTTCACCTTTTCATACAGTTATAGAAAGATCAGTGAACAGGCTGAGTCATATTATTCAGGTAATGAGACACTATTTTTTACAGGGCCTCTATTTAACAACTTGCAGAAAGTAAAAGATGTACAGTGGATAAGATGGAAACTGGAAGGCAATGGAATACCACCCTTGGAATTTCTGTTTTTAATGCACTCCTGGTGAATAACTAGTCAAATCAGTTCCATCAAACTCTTCTACAAGTGACCATGCTTTTTGAATCACTAGCTTGAGAATGTGGGATCTGAACTGCAGAAATGCTGAGCACGTGCAGCTGCTGGTGGGAGCTTGGTTTTGCATGTAAAAAAACCCACATCATACCAGTCTTTTTGTCCCAAACTGCACACTGAAAACTAGAAAATAGTGTCACTTTGCCTCAGTTTCTCCTCAGCAAAATAAACAGCAAATGTAAGTCAAGGCAGTAGATCATATGATGAATTAGAAGAAAATAAACCCCAGAAAAGCTGCGGCTTATCAAGTAAGTAATAACTGTCCTGTGCAGTGCATGAGACACAGAGACTGGGGAAGAAATAAGGATGAAAACAAAATGGAATTTTCATCAGGCTTGCATTCAAAATAGGCCAGTAAGAGTTGCACAAACACCTTGATGCTGGTACTTCCTAACTTGTGAGCCTGTCATTTGGCAACTTTAATGCTTCAACATTTTTGTCCATGCGACACTAACACAATGAAATCACATTCATAGCAATATTAATATCAAGATAGTAATAAAATCAGCTTCAAAGATGACCTGTGAATAGCTGCAAACCCTACCACTGTCTACTAAAAGTAGAATGGAACGCATCCTCACGAATCAAGACGCAGTTCACTGGCAGAAAGTAATGCAAAAATTATGACAGTATCAAAGTATATTACACTTAGAATAAAAACACATCCAGTTTAGCATTTGTGATATGTCACTTTCCTAAAATAAGTTTTCTTCTATAGAATGACTCAATTGCAATGCATCCCAAAAAATAATGAGTTTTATCAGATAGAGAAAATCATTGGAAGAGCAACCCAAATCGATCAAAATGGCTGATAATTTCATTAAATAAATCTAAGTAATAGAAGAAGCAAAAACAAATATACATCTACCTTTTCAGAACTAATCGTATCGCAGTAACATCTGAACATGAGTTAAACAGCTCCCCTCTTATCTCCCCAAAACTACAGCAGTTCCTTATATTCCTTATTAAAATGACATGACAAACTGGCAGTTCTTTCCTTCTTTTCAAGATGCCCTAAGAGTCACTTAAGATAACAGAAAATATGATCAAGTATTAATAGTCCAAAAGTTGTGAAATTCATTTATATTCACGAATTAGAATATAAGGCACCAAGCCCCATCATTAACCAGGTCTTCTATAATGAGTTGCGAGAAAAACACCGGCAAGTGTTGATATTTCCATTACTACAGCACTGTAATAAAAAACATAAGAGGTGCAAGAAAAAACACTAAACTAGGTTCTCTTTTGACAAGGAACTAGAACTGGTCCTGAGGATTCATACAGAGATGTATGACTTCTCAATCCATTTCTCAGTTTTAAGAAACTGTTAATCAAAGTCCAAAATGTTAATTCATGTGAATATCACATATAATCATCAAAAGTTTTAAAGCCAATGATATTTTGTTTGTACATGAAAAGAAAAAGAGTTTCCTTAATCAGTAGGATGCAGTAACTGTGAAATTATCCCTGTTCCCATGGAGTCCTGGCTTTGCTTACACTTCAATCATAAAAATCAGTTTCTTTTTTTTGTAATCCATCATGTAAGCTTTGGCACTACAGCAGTTAAAATGAAACCAGTGTCAAGACCCAGATTAAAGGGTCCATTAAACAGTAATGGATCATTAATGCTACTTGGTTGTGAACTCTTTTTAAATAAAGTAGTTTCAAACTGCAAGTGAATTGTACTAATCATACAAAAGTATTAGCAGTGTAGTAGAGCTTTGCATTTAGGTTGCCATAAATGTTAAAATTTGTATCTTTGAGAGATTTTAAAGTGCCATACATACTAAACTACTAGAGCAATTTTCTGTTTGCCCAAGATCTCAAACAAGCATTAGAGGATTTTTTTGGTTGACTGGATTTTTTTCATATGTCTTTTAATGAACTGGGCTCCACATGATCAGAGCTCATGTTTAGTATGACATCACACCATCTGCATTACACCTTCTCCTTTGCTTTTGTGAATAATATGTTCACTACAAAATGAACAAAAGACACAGTGAGACAAAACCTTAGAAATAAACCAAATAATTTATAAATGCTGTGATTTTCATCAGTTACTCTCATTTCACAATTGTTCTCCAAACAACTCCTTTCATATAAAAAATTCTCTTGGTCAAACCATTTTTTAATGCTTCACTAATGCTAATCCAACTTGACAGTGGCCCAAGAAAGACAAGAACCCTCAGATAACAGATAAAAAATTACAAACCTGCAGTCTGTGAGCTCTCCTTATTCCCCTTCCAAATTAAAGATTTTATAATAAAGACAATTGTCATTAGTGAGCTACTTAAATGAAGTAGAGCTCCAGAAATTATTAATTCCTAACCTCGCTTTTCAAAATCCCCTTGGAACGTGCTCTTATGGCCTTTTGTTAGAAATGGTTTGGCAACACAAACTGCTGAAATGAGGATGTTCCTTGATGGAAAGGGTACCAGAAAAAGCTTTGCTAGAATCAAAATAGCACAGAATTGCGAAGTGGAACCCTTTGTCCATACTTCTGTATTCATAATCTTTGACAGCACAAAACAAAGATATGGTTTCTGAAACAGTATATCTAAACAGTTTTTCCAACCACAAAATAACTCAGTCATTTACAAGGCTGCAACATTCCAAGTAAAAAAAGGTTGATTGCCTCCACAAGCACACATGTGACAGAAAGTAGTATAATCAGGAGTTGCAGAAACATTGCAGGTACATTGACTAGCTCATACCAATAATTCAGAGACCAAATTGACGATTATAACAGGTAAGGCTTTCTCCTTGGGTACTTTTTTGTGACTGATTTACTAGTGGTAACTACAGATAATTCAGTTAGCCTTCATATATTATTACATAACACATATATCAAAGGTTTTCCAGGCATATTTCTCAGCTTTGTGAGCATCAAAGGATATATGGAAATGTGAAGAATTTTAAGAACCAGTAAAGAGGGAAGGTAAGAAAGTGAACTTTTAACATTTACACACAATGCTAGCAAACAGACACTTTTGAAACTATCCTTTGATGTAATCTTTTATTGCATTGTTGCTCATTTATAAAGAGCCTTTTAGCTCTTCCTTGTTCAACTATAGCTGCAGAATCTGTGCACACATATTTTCAAGCTTCATGATATCATGATCTCAGAACCTTTGCCACAGGGATGGCATTGTTAAATAACTAGAACAGCGCAGAAGCAAAATTTCCCAAATCTGTGTGCTGTACTGAGAAGACTGACACAAAGGACAACAATCCTACCCTAAAAATCCTATTAGGCACAAAGGCCTAACAGAAATGACCAATAAGAATCTGAATACTCTACTATTATTAGAAGAAATCAGTGATTTAAAAATTTGACTTCATGCTATTGTGAAATAAAATAAAAAAAGTCTGATGTAACTACAGAAATCAAGGGCATTTCAAATTATACATTCAATTGCATACTTGTAATCAATATATGCAGTCTCACAATGCAACAATGATATTGTATTATGCTAAAGGCAGTTGGTTTTCACAAAGAACTGGAATCAATGACTCAACTTGTTTCTTCCAGTCCTGTACATTTTTTTAAAATTCCTACCTTGTTTCTCACCACTATGACATGTAGCTTATTAGTCTACCAATTAAAATCTATGATGACTACAAATACTAAATATAACCTGAGAGAAGATGATATTATGTTGAATGGAAACAATGGTGTATGTTTTCATTTACTCATGTTCATGATTTCACATTGTCAAAATACAATTGCACAAGATGATTACAGATCATTTCAAACAGTCCAGCTGGAAAAAGGAGAGGCTCACCAATTAATGGTGAACTTTGTAAACAATTTCAGCAGAAGCTTTTATTTTTATCTGCTTTTTTTGTTTTGCTACAGAAATACTCTTCTCTTCCTTGTAAGATAATTGTTTCAAGCCTGAAATTTTCTAATCAGGCTCTGAGGTTTTTCTTGGCAACTAATAAAATCCTCCTAATTGAGGCAACTGTATTAGAAGTTACAATGAAACCCATAAAACACTTCACATATCAGAAGCCAAAGTTAAAATTAAGATGCAAAAAGAATTTAGGAAAGATAGCATATATACTTTTGTAAAAGTTCTAAAAGTTATATGAGAACAAGATGAAAAAAGTTATGCAACAAAAATAGAAATTTAATACAAGCAATATCCTCAATCCTTTCATAAAATGTATTACATAAAATTTGACATATAACAGCAATAGGCGTCTGTATCATCTTAAAATATCTCATATGTAGAAAGCACTTTTCTTAGTCAGCTGCCATTCTGTTTAAAATAATACAGTAGACCTCCCTTAAAAACGCTATTTTAAGTAGCAATTGAGAAGATAATTCATTGAAAAAAGCCAACCATCTACAAGATGCTCCATGACAGGCTCCACCAGTACTACAGTACTCCAGCTGCCAAACACACTAATCTTTACCACATATAACACAGTTTTCCACTGACACTCTTTAGTGCTAATGTTTAATGTTTAGGTATATCAAACCAAAAGCTTTTATTAATACAGAATGTTATCCTGTGCATGACTGGCTTTACTAGTAATAAATATTGCACTCACATACAATTTGTTATTAAAAAGTAATGTGGAAAAAGTATTTAACATCTTTGCCCCCCATGACCATAAGAGATGCTTCCACAATCATAACTAATTCTATTTGCTCTCCCTCTCCTCATCACTGGACTCAAATTCCCAAGATCCAGGAACGTTACTTTTTTCTCTTTTTATGGGACAAGAAACAAAACACACTCCTGGGATCCATGAGCAGCAGCAGCTGGTTCCTCTTACCCTGGTACTACACAGTCTCCCTAAGAGCTCATAAGCTCTTCAACCAGATCTGCTAATTTTGCAATGGCTCTTGGAGGTGTTTTACTACTCTCCTTGAGAGATACTCTGGCTTGCCTTGCAGATTAGTCTCGCTATTTTCATTGAGTGTACAGAACTCTGCTTGGATCAGGATCTTGTTTCAGGCAAGGTAACATCCCAGGTAGGTTATCTGGATTTTACATGCACAACATTTAACTGAACTTAACTGAACTACAGTGAAAGATGAGGAAAATACCTCTTTTTTTTTTTTTTTTTCTGGTTATTAAGAATCAATATTATGACTGTAATGCATTCAATTTACTTTCAAAGGCTCATTTGTGGAATTTTCCAACACATGGGAACAGCTTCCCTTTCTTTAAATAATTTATATTAATTCTGATACAGAGATATGCAGGAACAATATGGAAAGATGGGATTATGCATTGAATTTTACATAAAAATAGGCCTCAAAACTGCAAAGTTTATGTGTGTTCTTTCACAAAGTCTGTTGCAATCTGCATGCAAAGGTTTTCAGTTTTGTCCAGTTGCATTTTTAATATTTATTCTTTGACTCCAAATCTCCAAAATTTAAATCACTTGCCTTCATAACTTCATTGGTACATGCACTGTCACTATTGTTACATCTACCAGCAGCTATCAGCACTCTCTCTGTCTCAGAACACAAAATGGTGAACACAAAGGATGACTATAAAAACTTCCCCACCTGTGTATCCTTGTACTTTTCTCTTAAGTCCATGAGCCGGTGATAAGCTTTAATTGCTTCTGAAAACTCTCCAATGTCTGTACTGGTGAGAAGATAGTTCTCCCATATTTGCCAGTGCTCATAGTTGCACTTGAGAGCTTCCTGAAGGGTTCGAAATGCTTTGATCCTAATCAATAATAAAAGAATAATAGAAATTATTACAAAAGATTTCTACACTAAAATCAGTTGGCATAGCATCAACTAAAAAACTGCTTATTTAAAAAATCACATTTAGAACACAGAGTGATGCAAAAGCGATCACTTGTAATTTACAATATTCATAATCCCTTAATCTCTCTTGCAAACTGTTTTGTATTAGTTCATACACAACAGTACAGTCTGTAGTTTGAATCAGGCAATTTCTCTTAGTTTTCATAATTTTTTTTCCAAAAACTTATAATTTTGCCATCTATGTCAGTATTTTCCTTTCCAAATTTTTAATTGGAACCATGACAAAACAATCTTACTCATTCTGCAGTTGTAACACATTAAAAATTAAAACTCAGTGAGTTCATGACAGATGCAGAATGGTATTGACTTATTTAGTCACACAGAGGAAGGTTACTTGACAGCTTTTTGTGATTTACTTTAAACATTTACACAAGGCAATCATGCATACCCATTGCACAGAAGCCCATCATTTTCAACCATTCTTTTCCTTAGGTCAGCTGGAAGGTTTACCTACACCCTCTGCTCCCTGATGCTGTGCTGCTCAGTACAAATGTGTCAGAATGGCCCCAAATACTACTAAGGTCCTTCCTCAATGTGACCCACCTCATACCGACAGGAGAAAGTGTTATGAAACAAAGGTGGACAGCACAATTCCTACAAAATCATCTTCAAGTTACAAAGCATATATAGTTTTTCACATGCATCCACTGCAGGTAACTCTTGACCATTTCCTTACCAAATGAGAGCAGTAATGGCACCCTCTGGTAAGAAAATGCCATTTGAAGTATATGTTAGTAAGGTTTGTGAGCTTACTCTTTAAAGCCTTAAACATACTACCAAAAGTTGCAATAAATTTGAAACTTTAAAATAGCTCTGCTAGAGAATTGGAATGATACAGTTCTTTCTAAGAGACTATAGTCTCAGTTGGACAGTCATGATATATAAAAAACCACAAAGGAATGGACGCCTTTAAATAAAGACTTGTATCAGAGCTTTCCTAGGGTGGTAAAAAAAATCTTCTTTGATAAGGCATGACAATGCATCTCTTCTTAATAAATATCATATAAAGATGGCCCGTTATCAAAATTTGCAGTTCACTTGCTCTATATTGCTCGAGTACGTTGTTGAAAGTGCTTTCTCTAAAAAAAGACAGCACAAAGAAATTGTTGGTTGAGTTTCAAAAAGAGGATCCAAGAGAGTGTAAACATCCAGCCAAGACAATGTAATAACTAAGTAGTTGATCAGGCCATTAAAAGTTTGAAATAGCTTGGTCAGGGAAAAATATAAATAACTGCGATCCAAGGCCATGATATTAAAAGTTATCAAATACACACTAAGAGCAAAATTATTTAAGGAGAGCAAATACATTGATAGTGCAAAATTATTTAAGGAGAACAGGTCATTTATCATAGCTAGAGCAGAACAGACCACATGCAGATCAGTCCCATATTCACTCATCCTTTCTCTCACTTCTGATATAGTGATAGATGTGATGCTGATAAACAAATGGACTAACAGATGAGTTTTCTCCACTGTTAACAATCTCACTAAGGGATTTCACACCCCGATTTTACTGGATTAAATTAGAAATTAACACAGTCCTGTTCCTCCTGGATTTTGCTACAGTGGAATTCAGGATCTGCCAGAGCTCTCTGACAGGCTGGAAGGTGCTCTGCCTGACTCATGTATTGTTTCTGCAACTGCTCTTCACCATCTGTAGGGTTAGCCTGTGTCATCTCCCCTATCTTCCTGAAAATTAGTAAGCTATCAGGAGGGCAGATGCCACTAAGATGGAAGTGTGAAATGTAGTCAAGATACCAAAGGGATGGGATGGAAATAGTATTCCACAAATTATCACTCTTGCTACGTAGTAAAACCCTCCAGATTCTCAAAACAAATCCCATGTATATTTAACCAATCACATAATGATGCAGTATCCTTAACCGATTAAGTAAATTCATATCCAGACAGGAAACAGTAGGCAGTACAAGTGCATTATCTGGTCTTGGAAACCAGGAATCTTTCATATGAAGGACGGAGAGGGCCAGTCCCAGTTTGTTCTGAGAAATCTGAGACCTACATTTCAAAGACCTCCTGGCACATAGAGTGGTTTTTCTGGTAAACCAAAGCAAGGAGTCTGTTTTCATGACAATTAATTTTTCTGGAGGAAATTCAGAATACACAAAACTTGTGGAGTCTTAAAAAGCCAACCGCCCCAAAAATTAACAAAACCCCTGTCCTTTGGGTGTTAGCAAGTTGCTTGCATACACTTTTCAAAAAGTACTTATGTTATATTTGTCTGTTTTGTGAGACTCTGCCAAGCCTTGGCCAAATGCACAATCTATGAGTGGGCCTGAATTAAAAGTCTGGTTGGAGTAAAGCTGGATTTTATTTTGAGGGAGTGAAAGAAAACTATTAACTATCCTACCTTTGTTTACTTTTAAAAAAAATCCTCACTCCACTTAATTATTTTTCTTCTGGCAGGCTTGAAAAATAAGAATTTGTGTATCCCCACACAAATTATTCAAGTGTACTGCTATAGATATTCCCTGTTTTGAGACAAAGTTAAACTAGCTCTCACACAGTCTTGACCTTTAAGTGACTACACAAATAAACAAAGAAGCAGTTATTCCACGGCAAGTAGAGGCCACACTTGGCTATCAGCACATAATACTCACTTTAAATTTACTTTACATTGAGTCCTATCTAACATGTTTCCTGTGGAAAAAAAAGCTCAGCAACATGCCCCCATTTATTGCTTTTGCTACCATATCAAATAGGTCACAAGTTTTGTATGTACTTAGCATATTAGATTACAAGAGTAGATTAGGAATAGTAAAATTCAACCAGTAAATTGAAATGAATCACTCAGTTGTTTCTCAGCCCTGTAGCAGATTAACAGACAGAAAATGATTTTGATTAAAAAATACTTCTATGAAACAAGCATAAGCCAGTACACTGAGCATCTGACGTTTTGAATTGTATGGAAAAGAAGGAGCAAGAACCACATGAACTGCACGTATTCAAGGCACTGCTGAAGATGGAAGGAACTACTGAAAAGTTCAAACAAGATCTTGCTTTCTATTACTTTTTAGCCTTGTGTAGTTACTCTAACACTTCATTTTCTCCTCCCTCCTGCTCCCCTTTGATATATTTATCTCCTAAGTCCATATTACTTCTCACTTTTCCTATGTATGTTCATAAATTTACACTTTTATGCAAACTTACTATTCTTTCTCTTTTTTAACTTTGCCTCATGACTACATAACCATATAAACTGATGTCAGATTTCAAGTAAGGTTTTAAAAAATAATTTATCTTATTCTTTTGTTTCATTCTTTGATGACAAGTTATAATGTGGAAATTCTTAAATATTAAATTCTTCCAGGTAAACTTTTATTACATTGTGTTGAAATACAAAATACAAAACAAGAGTGGCAGTCCACTTAGGCCAAAGCTTCTTGCATGAATCATTAGTTTTGAGAGAAAATAGTAAGCCAGCTGGCATGTGTGCAGATTTCCATCTGCTTTTGTGTATAAAAACCAAACTGTCTGGTTTTGCCTTAAATCTATGGAGGATAATATCCTATGAAATTACATAGGTCTGAACGCATCATTTGCTTCCGATGGACCTATCTTCTTAACTTCACAGTCAAAGTAGTTTTTATTATTCATCTTTATTATGAATATTTTGTACTGGTTATACTTACTACATCATAAATACTTCTAACAAGAAAAAAGTGTAGAGAGAGGCTGCTACTTGCATAAAGGTTATAAAATTATTCCCTCTAAAATAAAACAGCTACCAGTGCTTCAACCTCGGAGAGAAAACTAAAGTGCTAAGAAATACAAAATATGAATTAAGCACCTTATAATAATAAAAAACTCAATGTCAAAAAAAGGGAAACCAGAATTACTTGTTTTGGAAGCAATATCTTCTAATAATTTTGAAGTACTTACTTCTGTTTTAATCTGATATAAGCAGTTGATAAATTGTTCCAGGCCTCAGCATTCTGGAATGATAAAAGGAGAAGTACCAAAAAATTTATTCACTTACATTGTGCTTACTTGCTAAAAATATGCAAGTGAAACTATTGCCAAACATCACTGATTTTGCTAATCACACATATTGACACACCTTCTACATGGCAGTTAAAATATTATATTGAAATATAAATTATTATATTCAAATTGAAATACATAAATATTTGTCTGCATCAGCAATCAGGTATATAAATATTAATTAACTGCCTTGTGGCTGCAATGCACTAAGTCAGCTCTCGCCTTCAGTTTCAGCTGTAAACAGGCATCCTCTTCTAGGGTCTAGCTGGGATGGCTGGAAAGGTCAGTGCCCCCAGCAGCTCATCACTTCTCACTAGCTGGAAGCTACTGAACCTGCACCACTGGACCAAAATGATCTGGTGTTCCCTAATGCACGTCAGGTAAAACCAGCAGAGATGTGCAGAGATGATTCCTGCCCTTCGCCTGACACTGCTGTAAATGTGAAGCCACATCACTGAATTCAGCGAAATGACAACTGGAAATGATTTGAAGAATAGAGTCTGAGCACTGTGATGAAATGTCCTCTGGTACTGAGGGCTATCCTGAGGCTTAAGGAGCATTTAACTCATGTTGGAAAACCTTTCTGAGACTTAATTCATGAAAATGGTCCCTACTGACCATCTACTAACCATTACTGAAAATCGTTACTGCTACAGCTGCAGATGTATAAAGACAGGTTTTGCCTCCACCTGAGAGCCAGTTCACCACCTTTTACTCATAAAAAACCCCACCACTTAGCCCATTGAGAAGTCAGATGGCTTGGTCATATGAATACAATTAAATATAGGCCCTGGAGAGATAAGTGAACCCAGTTTCAGTATCTACTTGGAAGCAGATTTACTGCACTGAACAACAACAAAAATCCAATATATAAAGTAAGAATTCCATTGTTGTCTGCATGTGCATTTTTTCCCCTAAGGAAGTTATTGCATTTTATAATAAAGAAAAAAGAATACTCTGTCACCTCTCATTTCTCTTGGAGAAAAGAATGAATAGCAATAGTTTCTATTGAGAAGATGCCATTAAACTCTAAGCAAGCAACAAGCTGACAGGCCTTCTGGCAAAAGTATTGTCAGTGTATTCCTCAGGTAATTCAGCTGGCACCTTCACTGTCTCAACGCACACTCAAACAACAGTATCATTTGCATAGATGCATGCCCTGCATCTTGAAAATATGGCTAAGCTCCATTCTCCCTGTGCTCTTGAAAAATACAGTTACAATTTTACTTGTCATACATAAACTTGACTTTTTTTTCCAGGAGAATTTGACTACTTAGAGGACTAAATATTTTAATATAATTTTTGGTTTATGTCTTTTTAGCTCTCCTCCAAATTTAGCCATTCCTTTTTGTCTGTTTTAGCAATGTGTGCAAGCATAAAGGAATTTTTCAAATATATTTTAACATTTACACACTCATACTTGGACAAAGTTAAGTACTGGGTAAGTATTTTTATGATGCCTTATAACAAAAATATATCCTTCATGAACAAGCTTAATTTATTCAAAGGGTGAAGGTTTAAACAAGTTTTTCATTATTGCTTTGCTTGTTTATAATGAAAACATCCTTGCTGCTTTTAGATAAGCCATCTGAATCGTTTGTTCAAAAGTACATACATCTGGTTCCAATGTCACACAGCGCTGAAATGCTTTGGCAGCACCTTCGTAGCCTTCTAAAGCAATGTATGCACAGCCCAAGGAAAACCATACACCTAGCTGGAGAGAAAAAAATAATGGTTACCTATACACAGGGAGATTTCAGCACAAAAGAAGTAATTTGGCCTGGGTGAACTAACACACAACTCTTGTTGATTTTTACCCATCTTCAGGTATAACAGTATTGTACTGGAAAAAATAATATCCTGTATGCTGATTAGAGAAAAACTTTACATTCAAAGTTTTAATAAATATGAATAAATAAAGATGTTGACTACATGAAGACCACATAACCATTTGTGAAGTGCTCTTTAACAGTCCAATTTCATTTACAGAACAAAATGATAGCTATTTAGAGGTTTGCATACTTTGCTTTCATTTGTGAAAAATCCACATTCATTTGATACTATTACAATTAGGTCAAATGATAAATACTAGGAAATGTTTTTCAAGGTAATCACATTTTACAAAAACCATCTCAAATGACCAAACAGCAACAGTTCAAAATAACAGTTCTTTCTACTTGCCATCAACCTTCTCAAGTTTCTATCGCAATGTTTAGAGATAGAAATGTATTTAAATAATGCCTTGCACAGAGAATGGAACTTTACCAGTTCAATAATCTTGCATTTAAAATCTTCAGTTGTTACAACAAAATACCTCTCATCAATAAAGATTCAACCAGGGAGGAGAGCCCAGCACCTCCCTTCTCCACTCCCCCTTCTCAGGGAGCTGTAGAGAACAATGAGGTCATGTCTCAACTTCCTTTTCTCCAAATTAGACAAGACTGCTGCTCTCAGGATGTTCCTTCCAGTCAGCCCTTTTTCCAGCTTTGGAGACCTCCTCTGGATGCTTTCAAGGGCCTTCATGTCCTTCTTAAATTGTGGGGCCCAGAACTGCACACAGTGCTCAAGGCGAGAACTACAGATAGCAGGTTAATCCCTTCTTCTGACCTGCTGGTTGTGCTGTGTTTGACACATCCCAGGATTCGCTGCCAGGATTGGCTTCCAGTCACTGCTGAGTCATAGGGAACTGCTGCCCAATGCTACCATGTTTGGGAATGGTACAAAGCTGCACTGGAGAGGTTTAGACTGGACATTAGGAAGCATTTCTTTACCTAGAGGGNCAGAACTGCACACAGTGCTCAAGGCGAGAACTACAGATAGCAGGTTAATCCCTTCTTCTGACCTGCTGGTTGTGCTGTGTTTGACACATCCCAGGATACATTGCCCATCCCAGGATTGGCTTCCAGTCACTGCTGAGTCATAGGGAACTGCTGCCCAATGCTACCATGTTTGGGAATGGTACAAAGCTGCACTGGAGAGGTTTAGACTGGACATTAGGAAGCATTTCTTTACCTAGAGGGTGGTCAGACACTGGAACAAATCTTCCAAGAGTTGGTTGATGCCCCAAGGCTGTCAAGTGTTTAATAGGCATGTGGACAGTGCCTTTAAAAATGTGCTTTAACTTGGTCAGCCCTGAATTAGTCAAGCAGTTGGACCAGGTGATCATGTTAAGCCCCTTCCAAATGAGTCTGTTCCACTCTAAATAGTATCAGATAACGGCATAAATTACAGCAAAATAAATTTTCACAGCCCTTTAACAGCAAGTTCCTGATTTGCCACATGGTTAATTCTCAGAGAGCTGCAAGTTTCCCAGTATTATTTTTATAAAAGTTCTGTAATTCAGAAAGTTATCTAACCCTAAGTATACTAAAAAACCCACCATTTTTTGAAAGCATTATGCTTTTTAAATGCATGCAGTCTAAACAAAACAGGACATTTTATAAGGTGCTGCAAAATCATTCCAGATACTAGTACACTACTGCAATAAATTCAGCATTTCTCCATTCTGTCTGCCAAGGTGTAAAAAAAAAAAAAAAAGGTTTTTCTTGGGAAGTTTTTTTGAGAGGGAAAGAGGTGGGGAAGAGGAAGATGGAAAACCAGGTTATATTAACTGTATTGCACAACAACATATTACTTGAGGTG
The DNA here is from genome assembly GCA_013400435.1 of Pycnonotus jocosus. Classification (NCBI taxonomy): domain Eukaryota; kingdom Metazoa; phylum Chordata; class Aves; order Passeriformes; family Pycnonotidae; genus Pycnonotus; species Pycnonotus jocosus. Next base: position 45,867 of record VWYP01032720.1, on the reverse strand, counting down.
TCTGTTTAATGTTTATATTTATATTATCTTGTGTTTTGGGTACTAGTTCTGAAGCAACCAAGTTTGATAACTCAGGTTCTCCTTAGGAAATCATAACAAACATTTAAACACAAAAACATCACTTTAATTTTTTTTCAAATCAGGGATTTTATAGGGTTGAGGGTAACACTGTTGGTCCATACACAAGGAGCTTTTATCTCTACAGACTAATTATAAACTGTAGCAAACATTCTTACAGTTCTCTCTACTTCAAACTCATTTTCTTGTCTCTGATACTCAACTTATATCTGCTCCTGACTTAATTGCTCTAAAATTTATAGTTAATCTGCTTCAAAGCTTAGATCCCAGAAAACAAACACATGACATTGATCTTTGTCAGACCCAGCAGCCTGGTGGGCAATCTTCATGATACCGAAAAAAGAACAGAACAAACTTGATAATAAAGATCCTTTTGCTTATGAGGGTGTAAGTGGATGGCCCGTCCCTGGACAAGGTGGATAAATTGGTGAAGAAAGAATTGGCAACTACATCTGGCATGGGCAAACATGGAAACTACTTTTCAGTACAGTCAACCTGTCACTTTCGTGATTCATAAACGCATCAATCAAGGAAGGAACTACACATGAAAAGAAAACTTTGTGTTTCTCAAATTTCAGATGAAAATATTACTAGTAAATAAACACTTAGTCAATCTAATTTTTTAAGGCTCTTTTGTCCATCAAGTTTCTGGAAGTCCAGCACTCCCACACAGCTGCTATCTCATTAACTCCCCTCTACTGTCTTTCTAGGTCAGTAACTTTCTGAACAGGTAAAGCAGGGGCAGAGACAGGAGTGATCAAGTATGAAATTGAAGGTTGTTAGTTCCAACTTTATAGCTCAGGATACAAGTTAAACAGTGCTTCTGTAAAGGGTGAGAGGAGAAACAGTCACTGCATGTCTTATAAATCTAATGAGTAACAGCAGCACAGTCTCACTTCTGAACTTGTGCAGACTTTCACTACTGGAGAACTGACTGTGTGAGCTCTTTGACCTCTGGAATTGTCTGTCAAGCCTTGCAAGATGCTCAGAGTGAAAGCACAAGAGAAATGCATCTGTCATCCACAGTCATGTACTAGATCGAGTAATTCTGTGAGCAGCAGTGCTAATGAACACGTATATTTGAATTGAAAGAGTTTCATTTCTTTGTGGATTCTCCAAAGACTGATAGAGTGATTAGCTTATACAGCAAGCACTTATCTCAAAGATCTCAACCACGCCTGACCAGCTGGCTAAAAAGTACACAAGATTAAAGGAGGGTTGAGAGAGAATTATTTTATCCATTACATATTTTGGGTAATCACTTGATGCAGTCTAAAAATCTCTTCCTTCAGAAAGGTTTCTAATAACCACAAAAAAAATTAGAATTTCTTTGTAACAGGGCGTCTTTGTTTACCTGATAAATTTTTCACAATTCTGGGAACAAGGTAATCAATTAATTAATTAATATTTTCCCTGTGTTAAAGTCCTTGCATCTAGAATCAATTACCACTCTGCTTTTCACCCACAAGACGCCCTGGAATAGGAAACATTTAATTTCTGTAGTCACAGAATACAGACAGAATTTAGAAGACAGTTATGTCAATCTGCACTATCTAGCTGCTCAGTCTGTTTGTTTGAAACAATTCAACTGTATCCTTAAAAGAGCTTCCTAAGCAACAAGAGGAGGAAATGTTCACTTTCCTATATGGACTGGCCTATTTTTCTTGGACTTCCTTTCATTCTAAACTTCCTTTGGATAGGATACAAAATAAAAAAGCATTTCAGCAGAATATTTCTCAGTTCTGAGCCCTGTAGGCCATCTTCTGAAACCCTTTATTATCTGGAAGTCCTCTCAATTTAAATAAAATTTCTAACTGAGTAATATATATTTTGCTGGCACTTTTGGTCCTTTTCATTCTAAAGATGTTTATAAATTGTCTGGAGTTGATTTGAATAAGAATAGGACTCTGATTCACTGGAATAAATTACATCAGCGAAATACAAAAAAAGCTTCATGAAAATGACTTGAAAGGCTGGAGGCCTTTAAAATTTTTCTAAAGCAAAAGTCCAGTTAGTCACATGGAACTTAAAACAGCAGCTTCAGCAGTGATCTTTGGGGCAAGAAGGAGGAAGATCCTGCTTTTGCATGGACCTAGAAATGGCTAAGAGGAGCACAATTAATATACATAAACAACCACAAAGCTTTTTTAATTTTTCAAGACCTTCCACAGGGTGAGCCTTATTGGCATGGGATCTACTGGTGGAGAAACTGAAGCAAGATTACAAAAATTGTCTGCAGAATAGTTTGCAAAGATCAGCAAGAGATACCAGCCTCATCAAGAGAACTCTTTTCACTGTGGTTTCAGTTTTGATGCACTGTTGTAAGAGAAGCTACTATCATCACAAGTGTAACACAGTGCTTCTCAGTGACTCCAGAACAAGACAGGCCAGAACACTTGAAAAACATTTTTGTGAAATACAGACATCAGAGCCTGCAACTCAAAGACAGGGCAAAGGGATGCTTTTATTAAAATCTGCATTCTTCTTGTAACTGTTTTGTTTTATACCTTGTTCGTCATTTATTTGATGGTAATTATTAATTTGCAGTATCTTCATCTCTTTGAAATTTCTTTTAAAGAGATCTACAGGCAAAGATTTACCTACATGCAGAGTCCTGGATGCAAAAGGATGTTTTCATTTCATACTAACCATTTTTAGCCACTCTTCCAAGTACGTGGTGAAAATTTTACTAAGGATAGTAATGAACTGTTATTTTGACAACTGTGCCCAGAACTGTCTTTTAAAAAAGTGTCATCATTCAAAACTGAACACATGAACTAAAACCAAAGCCATATGTGCATGATTTCCCAACCTGCATAGGGTTGATCTGTACTGAACGTTCAAAGCACTCCACACATTCCCTGAATTCCCGGTTGCGGAGATGGAGGAGGCCTTTGGAGCGCTGGGCGCGGGCGCTGCGGTGCCTGGAAAGCTCCCAGGCCTTGTCGTAATAGTGGTGGTCTTTAAGAACATCACCAAGCAAACAGTACAATGCTGGGGTTTCCTTCTTCTCTAACTCCCGCCTCAGTATTTCTTCCGCCTGTGAAAGAGCAAAGAGAAATCAACACATAATGAGACTATTTATTTTTGGTTAATTACCTACCTGAACAAATACTGCTTTAGCACCTTGCAATCATTAGCAGAAGATTAAGAAGTAGGACTAGTGAGGAAATGGTATCTTCACCCAATACAGCATCAAAGATTAAGTCCAGAAAGAATCTGGTTCCAAACTGATGTTTAGAACATACTTCAACATAATATGGTAGCTTTTGGTTTAACCCACCAAGGAAAATTAAACCATAAAAACAAGAGGCAGCTTACTCCTTTCTTTACATCTTAGGTATGTTTTCTGTCCCAAGAACAAACATCAGTCCTGGACATCAAACCTACACCTAATTCACAGCAATACAGTATCAGCACCATTAAGGTATTTGCAATGCTAGAAGTTTATTAATTTTTATGTGTCCTAGTAAGTACTCTTGCAATAACTTTCATTCCCTTTTCTCTAATTGCTCTTCTCTGAAAACAGGATTTCCATTCTATTATGTCTGAAGACAAATTGACTTTCATACTGTTGGTTGTGGAAATGCTATGCTTTTACAGAAGATACAGAAATTATAAATTTATCTAAATGTTTAAAATAAAATATATTCAAAATATATACAGCTTTATGAAAAAGAAGACACAAACTGTGTCTCCCAGACATCTACTATGGACTGTAACTAACTTTCAAAAGCTATTTTTCTCTATTAATCTTTACTCTAACAATGAAATTATTGTTTCTCTTTTAACAAGAGATATTCTGTTTTCTATGGATTTTTGAAAAGATAAATACACTGGACAGATGATCTGTTGTTCAGACTGAACTGCTAGCTCAGTCCCCCACTGCAAAAATGTAACATACACAATTCAGATCAATGTAATTTTTCTTTTAGAAAAGATCTACTTGAATTACCTAAATCAAGAAAGATCTGACACAGCCTGAATTAAGGTTTGGCATTGTAACTCCAGTCATTCTTCTACCATAGTTCGATAACCTAAAAGGAAACCTGACATCATCTCTGCATCTAAATTATTACTGCTTTTCTTGTGTAAGAATTGCTTTCTTCAACCTTTAGATGATCTTTAGAGAATCAAAGTCCTCTATTCCAATCAGTAAAATCTAATAAACCTATCTGAAAAAAATTTTTAGAAAAATGGCTGTTTTACCTTGTTTTGAAATACTTAATGCAGAGCAATTTTAGCATCTCATTCTTACTAAAATTAGGAAATAATTAGGCTAAATATTAGGAAAATAACTTGATGGAAAGTGTTTGTGAGACCCTACGGAACAGTTTTCTAAAAAACCCCAAAAAAACTATTACTAAACATCTAGAATTAGCCTAGCCAAAGCACTAGATAAATCTTGCCTAACTAGAAGACTGTACTTAGAGAATCATAGAACGGTTTAGTTTGGAAGGGAATTTAAATATCATTTAGCTCCAGCCCCCTTGCCACAAGCAGGGACACTTTCCATGAGTGTTAATCAAAGCCCCATTCAGCCTGGCTTGCAGGGATTTGGTTAAAGTGCACTTCCTCTTAACTGCCTCCATTAGTTGCTATAACATATTAATAACAAACATTAAAGAAGATTTTTCTCTTCTAGAGAAGAGAGAGCTGAGTGCTTCATTTTTTGCAGTAAGCACATTAGACACCAAAAGATAAGGTGGTTTTTTTTTCCCGTTCAGATATAGAAACAAGACTGAAATGTTGCTGTATAAGGAGATGCGAGGTGAAAAGTGCACTGCAAACTGCTTCTTCACCACTTCCTCTGCAGGGCACTCCCAAGCTCAGAGTGCTATCCTGTGGCAATGCCTAGACTAGAGAGACAATCATTCACTAATGGTTTTTCACATTTAAGAGCATAAAAACAACATGTTCTAGTCTAAGCTTACAAGAATTCACTGCCAACATAAATACTTCAGCACATACATAAAACAGAGAATTAAATAAGCAGAAGTCTGACTCTTTCTTCATCTGATTAGCTATCTGATCACCTCTCTGGCATGTTGCAAACATTTTTATTACTTAAATCTTTAAAGACTAGTACAAAGATCAAACTAAAAGAAAACCCCTGTGTTGTAAAAATATTTGCTTTCTACAAAACCAGATAATACTCTAAAACTGGAATTCTCATTTTGCCTAGGAATTTGTGGGAGTGAAAAAAGGAAATAAAAAGAAAAATCCTTTCTCCTAACTTTGTGGTAAAATGTTTTCAAAAAATCACATTTGCTAAGAACTCTGCTTCTGCAAAAACAAATCTTTACTTCACAACAAATATTATCAAGAAACATTTTTTACATAGTGCATGTAATATACATAAAACAAATATAGCCACTAGAAATTTATTCTTACTCATTAAATGGATACTAATTATTAATAAGCATGTTTATAACTAAAAGTTATAACTAAATTTAATAAGATTTGATATGAAATTCATCAATTAAAATATAACTTTAAAAAAAAAGCAGTATAACCCTCACTGACTGAATCAGGTGCATTTATAACAACACTGCTTTTTCACAGCACAGTCTGCACCAGATTGAATGGAACACAATACTCACCTCAAAAGTCAGTTGATTTAAACATAAGAAACATTTAGGCTCTTATCTTGTCTTCTGAACTACTCTGACTAGTATGGGAATTAAACAGGCAACACTTCACAACAATCTCCAGTCAGTAAAGAGGGGCCTAGTTTAAACAAAAGGTGGTGCCTTTTCATTACTCACTACACAGACTCCTGGACACCAAGTTCAAGATTCATCCTGCATCTGGCTTTTCAACCCTAAACTTCCACTTGCAATCTCATCCTTGCATTCCTGTGTTTTTATTTTCTATATTTCCTAAAAGACCCTATTAGCCTTACTTTCCATTGATCTACCAATTCTATTATTTTACAATTCATTCCTTTGCTAAAAAGTATTTCCTAAATAGTCTTCATTTTTCTGCACAAAATTTGCTTGGCTAACAGAGGAGTAGCATGAAGAAGCAGGACAGAGGAGCATGGAAAAAGGCAGTGAGAGAAAAGGAAAGCTCTTTGTTTTTCATTTCCTCTTCCCTGTAGTTTCATGCAAGACCTTGGGTGAGACATTTACTCCTCTTTCTTAGCTTTGTAACCACATACAGGAGTGTTATCTGCCTTCTACCACTGTTACTATATATAGTGGAAATTAATCAAGTTCTTGAATGAGCTCATGCACTTATAAGTGTAGTACTGCTTCACATCTGGGAAGCCATACCTGACTTTAAAGGTGGGCTCTGGAGATCTTGCAGTAATTGTTTCCTCACTCAAATGTTTTGAGGCATGTGTCATGCAAGACAAGAAAAATAATCCTGCAGAATTTGGTTTGCTGGGGTATGTTGGTCTAAAACCAGACTCTGTATCATGCTGCATACTCTGAGATGACAGAATGGAGATAGGGCTGAAAACAGGCTGCTATAAGATGGGTGGATACCTGATGCCAAATGGCAGATACCACTAATCTATCAAACATCAGCAGCTACCGTGTTACAGAGTTCTACAAGGGAGAAAAGCCTCACTTCAAGTGGAAGAACTGAAAAGTCCCATCTCTGGTTCACCCTTTCCTTGTCTTTTAGCAAGGAATAGTACCATTTTTTAGGTTGAAGAGACCTCTTACACCTTAAGCAAACAGAGCTGTCCTATCTTAATAATACTCTTGAGATCTCTGGGTCCCTCTCACAGTTAAAAGAAGGGAGAGGGGCACTTTTCACACTACACACATGGAGATGTTTCCTTTTGCAACGAGTCTGTTAAAGGAACACAAGGAGTAAAACACTTCAGTGACAAAGCCTCAGCAACTATCAGTATGCTGTGCATTCAGGTTTTATAATAGTTCTTTCTCCTTGTTCTGTGCCATTTTGCTCATTGCTTGGCACTCTATTTCTCTTCTGTTGACTCATGTTATAATATTAGTTCCTATTACTTTTGTTCAGGTTATAAAACAAATTACTATAGAGCCATATGCAGTAACAGTAACAAATCCTCAAAAAAGTTTTCTGAATGTTAGTGAAACCTTATTCTGCAAAATTTGTACTGCTACCTGTTATAACCAAATGAATTAGATCTCTTCTGACAGCACAATGTGGAGCTTCACATGGCCTTATCTACATGCTCTGTTTCTTCATCAGCAGATAATTCCAAAATAGGAAGAAAGAAGGTATTACTTTGATGTGTAAGTACTCATCACATTGGTACTGCTGATATTTAGCAGTTTTACTAGATTTTTCAGGATTTAAATTCAGGTTTTCTATATAAAAGCATTTGTGAATGAAAAACATGCAGAAGTTCATTAAATAGAGTTTGTTCTTTTGCAAAGATATATGTTAAGCTCGTTAATGACTTGAACATCTAGTGGCCAACATACAATTCCAGTAAATTTTTGTGCATTTCTACAAAAGTAACGACCAGGTTTAAAAACATCAAAACACTTTTGGTAAATATAAGCAGGTCACACTCTGAACACTTTGCAATAAAGAGCACAGACATCCATTCCCCTTGGTGTACAGCTACATGTTCCTAATTTTCTCTTTTTTTGGTCCAAAGCTAGGTTTTTTCTAATACTGTTATTTCATACTTACACAGCATTTTCTGTTTTTCAAAGCACAGCACAATCCCTCATTCTGAAAGCATTTCTAAGCAGTTTCCTGTGTCAGATATCCTGTCCTATTCTCTGAGAGCCATTTTCATAACTCCCTAAGGGCAGTTTGTGAATGTAACTAGGACAGAATGCATTTCCAGGAAATGGAAAATACTGACCTCTATTTCTTCACTGTACTGAGAAGATTGTGATATTAGTATGCTATCCTCAAGGCATGCATAATGTGGCACTGAATTTGCCAGCAAGACATATCTGTCAGTTTATAATGAACAAAATCTAGGCTTTGGTGCATGACAATTAGAAAAAACCATGTAACTATAAGGCCTTCTGCTTTTTTTCCTATCAATTGAAATTATATATATATATCTATTCATTAAGCTTAAATGATGTTAGAGCATAGTCTTTGTGCTTGTGGTGTCGTAAAGGCACATACACATTCACACATTTAATGCTATCATATACCAAACAGAGGGAAAGGAAGGGTAGAAAAGAAAAATCCCTATTTTTGTCTGAAATTGAGTATTTCTGAATATTTATATAAATTCTGAAAACATTGCTTGATAGCAGGTCCTGCTACAGCCTGTGTGAGAGTTTGCACCAAAAAGAGAACACAGCTGAAGCTACATACAAGTAGACATTACTTCCAAATATAATTTTCTAAAATCTTCCTCTTATTGCTCTAATAGTAAAAGCAAAATAATCAACAATAGGAAGGCTAATATAGCCTGTTACCAGCAATTTTAAACAGTTATGTCACTGATACAGTTAGGTGATGGCTTGTAATTGTCTTTGGAGCTGATCACACACAGTGGTAGGAGAGTTAAAGAAATGATGAAGTTTAGGAAAACATCAACACAGACTTAACAAGCAAAGCCTTTTAATCTTACACCACTTTTTGTGTCAAGTGTTTGATTCTGTAATTTGAATATAACATAATTAAATACATCAAACACTAATGTTACTCTATTCAAAGTAAATTTTAAAAGTACAGCTAATAGTTTGAAATCAAGTGGGAAAGAAAGTTAAGATCCCTTCCAGACAAACTTTCAAGACGTTATCATGAATGACAGTTACAGCTTGAAAAGCCCACACTGCTGTCTATCCACAGTAGCTAATTTAATTTTTCCTTGAATATTTTCAAGGATCACTATCACAATCTTCTTGCATCTCAAGTTGCTTCCTATTTATCAACTTTATTTCATGTGGCTATTACTCCAAGTCAATTATTTTAGCATTCACAGGTTATCACAGGCTCTTATGCCATGTGTCCATTTTTACTAGGCAGATTTTCCTGTGATAACACCCCAGTAGAAGTGAGTGCCATTAGTGATTTGCCAGCTAAAGACAGACAGTCCTTCCCCCTCCAGATGCTATTTCAAGATGGGATTTCAGCTATATGAAACATTTTCCTTACCTTTCCATGTTGTCCTGCTCTTTCATAGCAGATTACTGCATCTTCCCACATTTCCAGCTCCTCAAATATTTGTAAGGCAGAGCTGGTGCATCCCAGATCAAAGAGTAAGTTGGCAAGCTGGCGCTGGAAAGGTAAGAAATTCCGGATAACTGAAAATAGCAAATAACGTCTAAAATTTAAAAATATGTTAGAGACACTTCTGACATCAAGAAGCAGACAGACAATATGGAATGATTCTCCTGAAACTTCAGGTTGGAACCTCAATCCCACCAACCAACTGAATAAAAATTATTGTGCTTTGAATAATTGAACAATATAATACAAAAATAGAAATGGACATGGCAAGAACAAATCGGCAGAGATGAACTTCCAGCCCTTAAATGAGGCCCATGCGGCTGGAGAACAGCTGCAGCAGGATGTTGGCAATGCCGAGTGGGAAACACACCCAAAGAAGGGAATTAAAGGCCCTTCTAGCAATGCTTTGTCACAGTAATCTGCACCTGTGGAGAAACAAGGATGGAGAGAAAGGCTTTGATAAAATTTTGTTCAGTAGCTGTAAGAAATTACTGTCCTAAACAGCCACTGCCAAAGGGTGTTGGTTTTTACCCAAGTATTGGATTGAGTTTAGGTTCAACTCCCTAGTTGAGTGTTCCTCATAGTTCAATCAGCCTCTTTGTTATTTCAAATTCAGCTATTATTTCAGTGTACTAATGAAAATAAATGAGTCATGTCTTCAATTCAAAAACAAACATGGCATGTTTTCATGACTTTGAAAAGTCATCTTTGGTCTTTGTTTTTTAAGAGAAGATTAAAACTGCAAATAGGTTTTAACTTTTGAAGAAGGGATAACTTATATACCATGTGAGACAGATAGACAAATAGGTTTGTAAAAATAAATGGGAGCATTCTGTGTATGGACAGCTACTTATGCTGTGATACCCCACATGGTTAACTTCTGCAGTGGACTTGGTGATCCTGAATGGACTCCCTGAAATTCTCTACATAAGAACCTATCTTTATCTTGGATATTGCAAATTCAAGGAATTACTAGAGGGGACTGGACTAGTAGTAAAAAAAAATTAACATCTGGCTACAACTCTTTGATATAAATGCGTAACAAACTCTGAAACCTCTTTGTTAGTTTGATATTAATCACTTAAGAAAAAAAGCATTTGCCATTGTCTAAAACTAAAACTCATTAATGTTTAATTAAATTTGCTCAGTTATATTTGGCAAAATTTATATATGCCATGTGTCTTCATTACTATGACTAGAAGATTGAGTCATCTTTCATTATAAATCCCAATTTTAGCATTTCTATCTTTGGCTTAGAAAACTGGCTTGGATTGAAAATGCAACTGACAACTGGAAATGAAAACCATATTTGATGGTTACATTGCAAGTGCCTGTTGAAAGGTTATGTAGAAAAACATGAGAAGATATGATTGGTTAAAACAACATGCATTGAGATTAGAAATCAAAAAGAATAAAACAGTATTAAAAGCAAACCAACATGAATACCTTTGGAGGTATGCAATGTTAACAATTTTCTTGAGTTTATTAAATACAGCATCATCAGATAAGACTTTAGTGTGTGGATTTCTCTTCTAGAAAATCGAAATGAACAGTGTAGTTATGGGTATAAAAAAATCCAGTCAGTACTAATAAAAGAGGGGACTGTCTCAAAAGGAAAGCTTTCTCAGCTCAAGTTCTTCAGTGTACTATTGACTCCCAACCTGGCTGATTTCACCATGATCAACATCCCAAACTGAACTTTAAAAGACAAGAAAGATGCAAGTAACAGTAGTATAAGTAAACCACTAACAAAAGGTATTAAAAGACAGTGGCAAGTTTATTTTAATAAGAGATATGTTTGAAGCTTGAAGTTTGAAATTTTAATCTACTTTGTACTGGAGGAAAAATGAAAGTAAGGAAGAATTGCACTAACAAGCAATTACCCCTGTGCATATCAGAACAAGATATCTGAAAGCAAAGCACCGTAGAACTTGACTTCTCTCCAGAAACACCTGGTGTATGTTTGGTTATGTCTTTATTCCTACAGTGTTTCAACTCGAAGTCACATCACACTCACTTGACTTTGGAGTGAAGCAGCATCAAAAATAACAAGACTTTTAAGTAAAGATTGAAATGGGATTGTTTCACACCTGTATGGCCCAATGTGGAGGCACCTGGCAACAGTAGAAAATCTTCATGCGTTCAGATACTGATGTATTTGTATTTTCAAACTGGTCTGCAAGTGCCTGTAAATGCAAAGTATATCCTGATTTAGTATTTACTTAGACTTAATCAACCTAAACCCCCCATAAATTCAAAGTATTTGGAATTTTTAGGCATTTTTGACATAATGGAGAAATTATAATCAACACCAGGAATAAGAATCAAATTTACAATCCCAAGCAAACACTTCCAGAGTCAAACTGCATCAACTACTGAAGTGACTCTGCCTAATCCATTTCAATCCTTAAGGTATTTTTCCCCTAAAATAGAATTGATGTGTTTTAGGCATGACATTTCTTATTAAAAAGAGAAAGACAAACATATTATAGTGGACCATGGTTTTGGAAACAGTTCTAATACAGAATAAATTATTGTGACTTGGCATACGATTCAATTCAGGCTAATTTTTTTCTTTTGGTGGAGCTTTGGATTGTTGAAATATTTTCTTCTGAAGCCCTTTCAAAGAGAATGGTAACTTTTACAGAGAGAAACTGCACCACTTGTTTTTGTCTGAAAATCCATTACAAAGTTATTTAGATAAAAATTTAATAGCAAAAAAAAAAAAAAACCAGTATAAAGTAGGCTGTAACCAGGAAGGTTAAACCAGGAAGGTTAGAAATTTTAAGATAAGGGAGAAACTCCCTTCAAATGCCAGTCACCATTAAGTGGCAAATTTAAGGCCAGCGTGTAAATAAGGGAATATTAAATGACTTGTGTTCACATGATTCACCTATCAAAATCTCATTAACAACTCAGTCAAAGATTTACACATGGTGCTACAGAAGTCAGAATTTTCTCAGCTTTCTGAAAATTAATGCAAAGATTCCCAAGCAAAAGGAAAAAATGGATAGGACCACTTCTTTCTCTTTCTACACGCAACTGTTGATATCAATAATGCAACTGACAGCTGCATAAAATCAATTCTGTGATTCAAACTGTTATTGATGTTTATGGGATTTACTAGAGTGGCTTCATTCTTTTAATAAGAAAAGAAATCACAACATGCAGCAATAATTGAGGCTCTGAATTGACACTTAACCTCCTAATTTTGAATACTAATATTTCACATATTTCATCTTATTCAAATTCTTCTTCATAAAATTATCTCCAGAGGCCTGTTCTACAGATTATCCAGAAACCTACACCAAGGAAACGGCTGAGATGTATTTGTAGTAAGGAAAATGACACACTAATAACATTGCATTCCTTTACAGAGTTTCAGGCAATCCTGAAAGAGTCAGATTAAAATAAAAATTTTAAAGTAATATTATTTAATTTTAGAACTTATTTGAAGACAAACTATATAACACATTATATTTGTCTGTTTCAGTTCTGCTGAAATGTTCTAATGCAATGCAGAAGCACATTATTCTATACTCTGTTGTAACAAAAATTAAACAAAAAAATTGTCCAATTCCTGGGGTACTCATTTTATGAGGCAATTTAGTAAAATACAGTTGAAAAATTGAAAACCAATGATTGCTCTAAGCTTTAGAAAAGCAGGAAACTCCTAAATATGTTCTGCAAAATAATGTTTTTGAGAACAGAAAATGAAAGACAAGAAATGTTTTAAGTGAATGAAAATATTTTTTAAAAACTTTTTGCCTCCCCTTTTCTAATTTCTATTATTCCAAGGGAAAAGCTGAAATACAAAGAAAAACATTTTTTCAGAAGAATGTATTTTATCTTTAAATGTGGCCATATCTTTTCTACACTTCACAAGCAGAAAAGCCTAATGTAAGTGACACGTTAGAGGAGAATATGATTGTTAACAAGCAGAATTCTCCCCCGTCCCAAAACCAATACTGTACTCTGTCCAGAGTTCTAACAAATACTGAAAATAAAGGCAGAACTTATGAATATTACACATTCCTTAAGAAGAGTAAATGGCAATGAATTTAGAAGTCCTAAAAATCTGTGACTAATGCACTCTTTAATATATTGAAAAAATAAGCCGACAGTTCTGCCTACTACTGCAGTATAGAAAATAAGTTAGTCGAACTTTGAATTCTGTGTTTCTGAATAATGCTTGAAGAAATAAAATTTGGGTTGTATAATGGCAAGAAAATGAGAATCTTTTATTGCATCATTATTGCACAACTAGTATCTAACAGATAGTAGATCACAGAACACTAAATCAATATATTCAACAAGTGAGCACTATCAAGTGAGCAGTCTTTTTCATGAATAGTCTTCAATATAAACACATTGTAATAAAAAAGTATGTAAATACAGAATACTTGCAACACAGTCAGATGTAGCATTCTGTGACTTAGTTTAACTTGAGACTCAGATTCCTGCCTTGCAAGTTGTTATCCAGAATTAAGCAGAAACTAATTAAAATTCACAATTTTAAATGATATGCATTCTTCCACAGGCAACATTTTAAAACGTTAACAGGCCACTCTCCCAACATGTAACACACCCTTTTCCCAAGGCTTAAACTGTCATAGAAATCCAAAAACACAATAGAGAGACACATTAATCCAGTCTGAAAAAACAAAACCAGAAAGTTTTGATGGAATTTTGTATCATGAGCAAAGACTATGCTACTTCAACATAATGCAGGAAAATACAGTTCTAGAAACTACCAAGCATTTCTCCACCTCACACTCCAATCTCTGCTCTAAGATTAAGTAGTACAATATGCAGCCATTTGGGATAAGCATACCATGCTAATTTGAACCCATCACTGTAGAGCTTTTATTACTTATCAACCTCAGTCTAATCACTTTTCTAATCACTCTTAGCTGGTAATTATCCACAACTTGAGTACATGAAGCTTGTAAAGTACTTTTCCCACCTTGGACATCATTTTCCTATGTTCATTCCCTTTGTATATTCTTGCTTTGCTTCTATGTTCAACATATGTGTAACACCACTGAGGTCCTCATGATAAAATATCAGCTTTGATCTTTGAGCCTGACCAAATTTCAGTCTCTTCATCCACTCCATATGTTTTGCCATCCTTATCTTCAATGGCTGACTGAGTTAGAACTTCTTTTCTTTTTAGCCAGACCTTATCTCTGTGCTTAATCTCTGGAAATACTATTACACCCTTATGGTTTCTCAGTTGTCATTTTTCCACAACATTATGCTGCTTGACTTCTCAGCCTAGTTACAGCCCAGTTTTTAAATTTGTTATTCATCCAACTGGTCTGAAATCTCTCCCCCAAAGATTTGTTCCTTTTGTTAAAGTATAATCTTCAGACAGCTTTTTGCATCTAAGGTAAATAAATGGCAAATCTTCACATGCTTCTTTCTATTCTTAACCTCTTTATTCTAGATTAAATAGTTTACTGGCTTAAAAAAACGCTCCTTACTATGTAATACTAACTATATGCAGACAGTTTTTTCCATCCATGTCACCTGGATGTCCTGATCCAAGCTTATTTAGGGGAAAAATCCTCCTGCAAACAAACAAAAAGCCCCCAAATTCATATTCTTTGAAAAGAGCAGGACATTTAATACTTGTCAAAAATGTACTGGAAACAGCATAACACCTTGCTTGTGCAGCAACTACTTAATTCCAAATTTAACATCGCTGGCCCAAATAAAACATCTCCATTTTATCCATGCAATTTCATCTCACTTCTTCCCAAGTTTTCATATCAGTAACACACAGTGTGACTACACCACTTTTTCCTTTACCTATCTTTTCCAACAAGAGCATTTTCCAGTTTTAGTGTTCCAGTCACAATTTTTCCACCAGATTTCCTTCATCTGTGCAACAGCTTGCTTCACAGACAGTGTTAATCATCACAGCTTGTTTATTTTGTTTTCCTGTCTTGTCCTGGATGCCTCGTCCTATTGCTAACCAGGCATCCAGCTGTTTTCCACCAACCACACCCTATTTAAAAATGCTAGTCTTTACCATTTGCTATGCATTTACCAGTGCTGCCATCTCCACCCTTCTTGTATTTCCTTATACCCTTTGATTTATCCTGGTACCCTTGATATTCCTCTTTATGAATGACTTTATAGGCAGAGAGATTGGGTAAGTTTTTTCTAGACTTCTGCTTCTCAGTCTAGAAATCCTGTCAGGCTGCCAGAATCAATCCCCAGTTAATATCTCTGGACTCCCGTGGTGATGGTCCACCCATGAAGTCCTCTCTACATGAATGCTCACACCAGCCATAAACCACTATGTTTATCACCACCTAAACCCAGCTGACATGGTGACTGTGGCATTATTGCATCCTGCTTTTACCCTTCTCTAGCACCTCTAAGCTGTCCTGCTTCTCACATGTTTTTACCACATTTGACATGGATTTAGCTTGACTGGATGAATGGAAAAGTGCCTTTCAGTCTTTTCTAACACAGAAACTCCAGACACACTTTCCAAGAAATTCTTGTCATTCTAGGGCTCTTTCTCTTGAGTTTCTCCCAAGCCTGAAGACTCCTTCTGAAAATCCCACTAATCACGCTTACCTCTCCATGATCTGCCTAGGTAACGATTTCCATTTTCCTTGTGCTTCTTTCATTTCTGTACTTTATCTCTGGATGATTTATAAGCAGCAAGCTGGTGTCACCACTCTACTGCTCTTTTATCCTAGTTATTCCCTTAGCTATCTACACAGCCTATATACCTGTTAAAGTACCAAAGCATGGACACCAGCCTGGGACTGCCTGGTGGGTCATGGATTTGTGTCAGGCACAGGAGTGCCTGACAGCACTGTGACACAGTCGGAATTGTTCAGCTGCTTGAAAGAAAGGTGGCTGGAGACAATGGGGGCAAGAGGTAAAATATATCTGTAAGGAAAACAAACCTACTATCTCATCTGTACTATGGTTCCTAAGAACTTAGCAGGTGTACAGCTCAAACTGAACTGAGCTCACCTACGTTATTTACTCAAAAACCAAGTAGAGGAAAGCTTTGTAAAATAATAGCAACTACATGTGTAACTCTGCTTGTGGAATTTCATAGTTCTTATCTTGTTCATAAGCTTACTTCAAAACATATGAATGAATAGGAAAATATATCATCAAAAAGCTCCCTTGATTTCCTACCATTGAAGTCAGTCTTACAGACAGTTTCTACTGTATTCATAAAACAAAAAGTGGGCATATTTTTAAGTTTATGAAACATTCGGTTCTTGTGGACCCTGTAATAGGTACAGACTTTCATAAAACTTTCAGAGATTCTAATAAATTAATTCAAACTTTCACACAATTTAAGACTAAAGACAATTCATTCTAAATGCTTTAAAATAGTTATTTTTGGAGGCAATGATATCAAGGTACTTGTTAAACAGAAAATCTATAAAATTCTTGACGCTTCAAAACATTAATTTGCTTTATTATTTTGCATATTGTCTGCTGCCAAGTTACATTTTCTAAGAATAAAGCCTGAAAAACACTGCAGAAGAAAGAATTACCATCTAAGTTAATTTGGGGTGTATTACAACAGTAACTGTGGCAGCCTTTTCCACAATAGTGTACACAATAATAAACACTGCAAATTACTAACAAAACCACCATTCTCCCTGAAGAACATATATATAATCAGTGTCTAAAATTCAGAAAATGTGTACATATCAAGTAACAGGTGACAAACAGATAATTATATATGGAGAATAATTTGAATTTTTGAATTTTTTTTCCTCTGCATTAGGTATTAGGCATTCCAAGCTTTTCTAATACAATAAATATCTTAGTACCTTGTGGATATATAATTGGATCTTGAGTTACACTCCTTTGATAATCTTACTTTAAAAAGCAATAAACCCAATATTTACATTTCTAACTATACACTTATTTGAACAGCTCTTTGTCAACCCAAGTTGTAACTTGGTTACTCCTGTAACCAAGACCACCAGGACAAACTGAGACATATGCAGACGTCTAAAATCCAATGGTCAAACTTAAACTACCAGTGAAGCAATGCCAGAAATGATGAAACTATTAAAAGTTTTCATATAACAGTGCAGTAAAGTTTTGCTTAATGGGAGAGTAATTTCTGGTCTAGTCCAAACTTCATGACTGAGATTATGATGAAATAGTGATTACTTTATTGATTGCCAATTTTATCACTAGAGAAATAGATACAAAACCTGTTCATTGGTTCATATTACATTCAATGATTATTCAAAACAGACAGTTCAGACAGAACTTCATTGCTTAGAAACTAAAATGACTTAAAGGAAATAACGACTTATCCTTTTAAAAGCTCACAGATTAGATATTTCTGTTAAACAATGAAGCCATCTCTGAAGAGTTAAAAACTAAGGCGTCAAAACATGCAGCAAAAAACATTAAGCAAGGATGCATTTCAACATCAAGAGGAAATCTCCCATTCATTTATCAAATTTTCAAAGTGGAATTATGACATTATGACTCAAGGAAAATTTATTACAGTGATCACTATTATAAATTGTGATTTGTAATTCATGCATGCTTAAACAGACCATTTCTTACACTGTGCAAAGATGCCAAGCTGAAGACCACTACTTACTGGAGATTTTACATAATTCACATTCTCAGGAGGATAAAAATGTTCTGTGAGAACTCTGCAGAAGTTAAATGCTTAAAAGCACAAAAATATTGCCTCTTTTTTACACCTCGTTAAAATACAAGTCTTAGTTTCATTAAAACCTTGTAGCTTTGAAGATTTGTGTTTTTTGCTCGTTTGGCAAATTCACCCTCTCCAGTCATTTTTCCAATCAAATTATTGCTTCTTAGGATTGAGCTCAATTGGTGTGTTTATTTAAACCAACTAGAGGACTGTGTATCACACTGCTCCCTAGGAACTAAAAACTGGTTTTAAAATTTGTGAAAACTAACAACTTTACCATGTTGTATAGCACTGACCCCCTACTTTGTATTGCAAATGAAAGGCTACAGGGTGTCAGGAACACAGAAACTGCTAAGATTTCAGGATGCTTCACAGAGAAAAACTGCTAACAAAGTAATGCAACTTGACACAAAATTAACTGAAGCATTCAAGCAGAAGACTTTAGGATGCAAGTTTTCAAACCTGTTTGCATTGAAAGCAGTGTTTTACCTACTCTGCTCAGTGGTTTGGTAAAAACTTCTTGATATTATGTAGTCACTACACTAATAGAAAACACAATGTTCATTGACCCAGGTTATTCCTGGGTTCACAAAAGGAAAATGGTCCCAGTTTCTAGCAGCTTTACACCCAGAAGGAAAAATGCTGATTTCCTTTAACTGAAATGAAAACAAAAATTTTCTATGCATATTCTCTCAAATTAGAATAATTCCTTTTTAAAGAGCAGACTAATCCAAACTAATACTTTGCTTATTTTTCCCTCCCACCATAGACTCAATGGAGAAATCTCTCTGATCTGTAAAAACAGGTGGTCTTCTGGTACTGGATTCTGCAATATCCACTCCACAGCAATGGGGTGATTTTGATGGATTTTAGCTGATTTTCATGGATTCTTCAGTTAAGATGCTCCAGCTCTCAAGGTTGTAAGTACCAATAGTACTGAGTATGCATAAGGAAGAGGGATTCTCCTCTGCTATCTCGTTCTTCCTTCTTCCCACTAAACAGCTAAAGAAACTCCTTGGCATCCTTGGAATTGTTATTCCTCACCAAATATTTAAAATCTTAAAGTTTCTAGGCTGAGAGGACTGCTAGTAGAGGCTTTTTCAGGACAGCTTCCTCCATGGAGTCTGCACACAGGGCTGATTTCACTGTCAGCAGTCGACTCGAACCTGAGAATAATGTAGTATTCTCTTCAAGACAAATTACAACTAGAGAACTTCCTAACAAATTTGGAAAGTTTAAGTACATTTAAAGTTGTTATTCTCTTTAAAAGCACAAGTAACTTTTTTTTTTTTTTTAACAAAGGTTGTGTCAACTTTGCAGCAAAGAAGGAATTTGCTTGTAACATTTAATAAAGATCTGACTGTTCTTGCACCAGAAACCTCAGTTTTGGTGCAATCTTTCCTCCCCCGCCCCATCAGGCATTACAATAAATTGTTATACTGAGTAAGTTACATCAAACATTTGTGTTTTGTAATATAACAGGTATATTCTTTGAGAGATGCAGTTCTTCCTCAGAAAAGCCAAGAAAGGAAGGGGATAGTCAAGCTAAACTCTTTAATAATTTTTCTATGCCGTATATAATTGTTAGTTTGGGTATAGTCATAAACTTTCATAACTATGACCTGTTTGATCTATCCTGTATTTCAACTGGAACACCCTGCTCACAAAGAAAAATCTATCAGAAATATCCTGTACTTTTTCTATTGCTGGTAGACTTGAGTTTACCTACCATATAGCAGATATTTGCATTTTGCTGATAGCAAATTGTGCAATAATATATATATAAACAAGCAATTAAAAAAAAGGTCAAAGTATCTGTAAATAGCAGAAAAAAAGCCTCACTCAAGCTTTAATATATAGCATAAGTAAGCATACTAGAAACAAATACTCAAAATAAACATTTATATAAGGCAAAAAATATAGAACTTAGGAATTAGATGGTCATTTCTGAAACAACAAATACTTTAAATAAAAAATGAATTTCAGAGGAAAAGTTCTTAAGATCTTGTCACTAATTGCAAGCATGCAAACATTTACAGCTTCCTACCTAGGACAGAGACTGGATGGTATTCTGTTACTCAAACAGAAATATCAAAGGAAAAAACACAGCACAAAACAAAATGCCGTGTATTCATGTAATTGTTTTGGTGCAAGCACATTTGGTCTTGGTGCAGTCACACAAAGTGTAATTCTTTCATGTTATTACGATACCTGGAAAATGGAAAGAAAATCATGTCTAGTCTTATCTAGATACCCACAACATGAAATCACAGAAATTCTGCTGTTTTAATTGCCAGAAGGTCTTTTTTCAGTAATAGAAACAGTCAATCTATCATGGGGTTTTTTCACCCACGAAGTGGCCATTTGCTGTTATCTGTTTTTCAACTATTGTCATTAATTTGAAAACTTCAAGAACATCTTCAATTATTTGGTGAAGGGGACAGGAGTATAAAGGGAAAAGACAGACAAATTCAGTCTCTTTTGTCCTGAATCCAGCCAGAATGGCTCAGAGAACATCTTGGGACACTCATTCTTGTTTTCCCTTCTTACAAGTAAAAAGGTTTCTCATAAGAACAGCTGCCCTATACAACAAAACCTTGACTGATACCCAGTAGTCTCTGTTGAAAAATTACTTGGCAGGAAATAAACATTCTTCCAGTAGCTGGGCCTGACCCAGCAACCATACAGTGTATGATGGTAAGTACATTAGAAATATGACACACGGGCAAAGTGTTTAAGCTTTAGCTATCCCAAAAGAAAGCAGTCACATGTAAAGAAATCTGTTTTCAATATATGTATTTTCTTGAAAGACGTCCAATCCAGTTCTTCACATGTTCCTGGAAAGCTCTCTATACATGAGGGAAAAACAAACAAACCCCCTATCATTCTCTGTTAGTGATTGATCTACTCACCAAAGAGGAAAAATAAACATCTTCAGTAACAACTGGTTTGAAATCAGTTCAATTTCTAGTGAAAATGAAAACACTCTAAATGTATTAAATGTTCCATGCCTAACTGCATGACATATTCAAATAGAAGCGTATCGAGCTTCCCTGAAGACTCAGTTCTTTATTAAAGAAGGAGGAATCCACAAAAACACAAGTTTTTTTCCCAACTATATAGCCTGTTTGGCACACAACCAATCAAAAAACCCAGACCAAATGAAAAATTTTCAGTCAGCTGGACAAAGTTTTATGATCTGTGCTGGTCACACACACCAAACTGGCTGATGGACAGAGACAACACAACAAAGAATCTTTTGCTACTTCACAGAAGAGCAACTGGACTTAGCATACTGAAAACCTTGCCCAACAAAACCATGGACTATAGAAACAAAGGGACAGCCAGGATAATCCTTTACTCTGTTAACAGTCTTCAGTTGCTTAACTGGGAACCATCAGCTGCAAGTTCTAATGGTACCACTCTTGCACTGGAGGAAATTTTCTTGCAGATCTGCAGGAAGGGGTAGCACGCTGCTGCCAAAGGAACCAATGCACTTTGCTCTCACCTAATCCTCTTTTACTTGAGATACTCTAACCTGAGCCAGAGGGAGAGCACAAATTAACTCTTCCACCAGCAGCTGCCACCACCTACTTCCTGCTACCATTTTTTTCCAGGAGAGAGAAGAACATGAGCCCAGGAGTCTGCTGGGCTTTTGGCCATTCATTCAACCCTCAGCCTGCACTCTTAATGGAGAGCCAGAGGGAAGGCAGCAGATTTCAGACCAGAGAAAAGGGCAAGGTGGAGCTTGGGAGCTCCTGAAATAGTTAAAGGTCATACTATAATTTGGCATTTTTGACCTCCTAAGTGTCAGAACCTGCAATATTATTAATGACCTCGGCTTGCATGTATTTTACACAGGGGAAAACAGAAAGAAAGCAGAAGTGTCCTGTGGTAGAATCATTTACTACATGTTTCTATTTCTAGGCAGCTTCAATGCTTTCACAGATCTGTATCTGGAAAAATGGGCAGGTACAGCACAGCAATGTGCATAACAGCTACAAACACTAACATTTATGCCATTTAAAAATCTAGTCACGGCATGGAAGGTCATATTGCTTACAAAAACATCTCCACATCTGTCAAAATGCCTAAGTCTTAGGCATTCGCCTAAGACAAAACCACAGTGCTATCATTTACAGTATTCAGTCAGAAAGCAATACTGTGAAAAAACTCTAAAAGTAAATGGAAATATTGAAAAGAATCCTTATCATATCATACTCAGAGGGAGGCTGGACACCAGACTGGGTCCCCCAGGGAAGTGGTCTCAGCAAGCCTCGCAGAGTTCAAGAAGCATTTGGACAATGCTCTCAGGCACATGGTGTGACTCTTGGGGATGGTGCTGTGCAGGGCCAGGAGTGGGACTTGATGATCCTTGTGGGTCCCTTCCAACTCAGCATATTCCATGATTCTGTGATTATAAAACTCTCCATATACCAGTCTCAGAAACTATTTGAATCAATGGTCCTTAAATCAGTTTGGAAAGTTCAGAACCCAAATATATTCCTCAATTCATAACTAAAACTGTAAGAAGAACTAAATGAGATGAATTAGTCCATAAAATCAGTTCTCTAGTTGGAAGCTACATCTACCACACACTACTGCAAAGTTTGTCTCCAGTATAATAGTTTCCAACCAATTGATTCTTTATATACTAGATTCTCCAAATTTTCCATCTCCAAACACTTAGAAACCACAACAGTCACCATATTAAATAGGGTTTTTTAACAACCCAACCCTCCTTGTAACTTACCAGAAACCTTGGCATGATGGAAATTCTTTCAGTAGAGATATCTCTCAGAAAAAGTAGTGCTCACTCTCCACTACTTCATCACAGTTACAAATAATTTAAATTAATAAACATTTTCATTTCACATGAAACTAGTTCTTATTTTTGCAAATGGTACAATCGTTTAAACTAAAACCAGAAAAATAACATTCCCCCTTGTTAATTACACAATAGTCCATTCTTTTCTATTTTATCTTTTCCTCAAGCATTATTTTCCATCCCTGTTTCTGTACTTACCTCACAGAGATTTGTCACCAGTTTAACGGCCTTTTTTACAAATCCCTTCATCCCACTTTCTGTGAATTCATATTCTCTAGGTCAATAATTATAAATCTCTACAGCTTATACTTCAAAATTTTGCTGCAGAAAGCTGATCTGCTGAAATCTTGCTCTTAATAGTGCACAAGAAACAAATTTTCCAAAGAATTCTCCTTGATTATACTTGCTGTTGAGCTGCATGATAAAAGTAAAATGTTTTCAATGTACTGTGCTGAAACTCTACCCCTATTTGGCTCTACACTTTCTTGCCCCTAAACACCTGAGAGTAATATTTTTTCAGTTTTTATCAGATTTCCCACTGAAAATCTCCTTTGGCAATAAATGCATTGGCTTCCCTTAAAATCACAGCTTGTATGCTGACATGAGGAAGTAAAATATATTTTTTGCATCAGGAGAAAAGCCCTACTGACAGACCATTCAGTCTTTCTTTACTGAGTGAATATATATGGGCAAGAGCAAAGACTACTAGTTATTGGGACTTACTAAGTTGGCTTTGCCTTATTATCTATTCCAACTTTTGCAAATATTAGAGAACCAGTATTTCCATATTCATTCACTTTTGGTACTTTTAAAACTAAAAGCAGTCTTCAGTCTCATTTCCTGCAATGGGTAAACCAGTACTAAAATACCTTCTAATGAAAGAACTTTTCAGAACAATGCTGGATCACTTTCAAAATATGAAAAGACACACAGACACAAGCACTTCTATCAATAACATTTGTCTCATTGTCATTGTGTTACTTCCCAGCAATTGTTTTTGTACATCTTCATTTCATTTCATTAAAGAAGAAGGCACTATCTACTACATGCATGACCCTGAATTAAAGACTGGATTCATTCTGTTTTTCAGCACAGTTCACTGTGGCCCTGGAACCTCTGGAACTACAACCAATGCACTTGGTGCCTTTTCCATGTATTGAAAAACTCATGCACTTGGCAGGCTTTGCACACCAAGATTCCACAGAGAAAACAGAGAGGACAAAGAGAACTGTTTTAATTTATTTAACTGATTTAACTTCTTCCCTGTAATAAGCTGATTACCACTACTGAATTGTAACTGCAAAACTGTCATCATGAGGGCATTTTATACCTTCACTGCATATATTTTTAATGTTCTGGAAAATTATTAAAAACTGAAAAGAATGCAAATTTCACTCTGTCTTAATTTGGTTTTAAAATTTGATGCAACAGCTTCCATATTTTCAATAGACTGCTACCCGAATCAAACAAAATAAGCATACAGATTTGTGTCATTGAAAGTGAAGAATGATTGAGCCAGAGAGAACTATTACAAATTTATGCATTTTGAATTAATAAACTTCAATACTATTTTGGTCAGCAAGTAATTTTGCTGGGGTTTTGTTTGTTTCATTTATCTGGGTTTTGTCGGTTTGTTCTTCTAATTTGCATCTTCTCTTCCTTTAAAAGATGAATTTTCATCAGCAATGAGAATCAGACTGTCCTTCAATGATACATAGCTTTATTTCTATCTTTATTTTTTTTAATCCAGAAGGATTCAGAGTAAACATGTTTAAGACAACTCTATCTTTAGCATAGGACTCCTGTTTAGTTTTTTAAAATTTAAATGCTGAAGTATGATAAACAGCATTTCTCATGTCCTAAATTCAGAAATTAACTTGCTCCTGTTTTAAGACTTTTTTAGGTGGAAATGGAAGTGTGATTAGCAAATAAAGGAAATGTACATTATGATCCAAATCAAACAAAATTACAGGCCTTATAATGAAAAGACAACTATCAAAATTAAGTTCTGCATTTACAATTTTCTTTTTTCTTATAGATATCTTAGAAATGCACAAGTTCAAATTACACATTAAAATTAATATATATTAGGGTTTTACTCCTAATTTTATAGGGCAAACACAAACACCATGCCTTTTTGTCCTATCAGCTCCCATGGAGTTTCTCAATTCTGGATAAATTAGGTCTTAAGCTATGAGAGAAAAAAACCACACCTTTGCACCAGCCTGGCACGTACTGAAGGCTGGTTTGCCCTTTCAACACGCTCAATTCCAGATACTTTGTTAGTGATTTCTACCAGATCATACCTACTATTGCCCTTTAATCTCAGCATCAAAACATGTCCTGCTGGCATATTCATTGAGATTACTAATTATAAGAGTAATTTAAAACATTTAGTAATGAAATATATAAACATTATTTGAAAGATCAGTTTTTCTTACCCTACTTATAGCCATGTTATCATTTGGACTCTAAACTTTCTTGCTCTACAGGTGATGCCTGTATCATCAATAGAGATATTGAATGTGATATTAAAATTTTTAAGCATTCAACATTTAATAATTCAGCTAAATTACCAATTTTAAACAAGTATTCTACACTTCTTAGTCTATAAGGAAAAAAAAAATCATTTATCACTTCTTGCTAATCTTTCCAAAAGTGAGTATTTAGAAAAATTACACTTGTTTAACTGTCTATCTCTAGTAGACCTTTTATCTAAGAGGTTTTTCAGTTTAATTCTTTGGTATACCAGTTAAAGCTGTTAAATTTTTCTATTGTATATAGTGGAAGACTGGACAGCTACTGCCTATACAACGTTTCCCAATCGTTTTTCTTTATGATATACTGATTATTCATTCTTTCCCACTCATTACTACCTAGTCTCCAGGCAAACAAATTCATTCTTCACTTTAACTTGTTCTCTAAGTATCCCCTACATGTTTAAGCATCCAAAGTTATTCACATCACACTTAATTTGAATTTAAAAAGACTTCTTGAACACAATGTACCCATTTCACCTACACAATCACTTTAATGGCAGGAAAGAGGAAAAGCCAAAAATTTGTAAGGCATCTACACAGAAGAACTTGAGGCACTGGACAACCAATAGTACTTAGTTTTTGCCTAACTCAAGGTGAAGTTCAAAGATGCAAGATGATGTTGATAGCTTTAAAGAAGTATGCTAGGGCAGGAGTAGATTAGCATGCTGGAACTGTGCATCTTGGTATTTTTTCTAAAGTGAGTCACATAGCAGATTCTCAATGTGCATGTTTTGGTTCATTATATCAGGTCCTGCCAATGTGTGTTTCACTTTGAAAACAATACTAGCCAACTAAGAAACAATATTCACTTTGGTTGCTCATAGTCATTTTACTAAAAAAAGCTTCAATTTCTTTATAACAGGGCTCTTGTAGTGGGTGGGGAAGAAAAGCACATAAGAGGAAATGAGTTGAACAATCCCAAATGAAATACAAAGCATTTTGATATCAAAATTAGCACAAAAGAGGTCAAGGTCATGAGTAGAAGATAACTGGATTCATGGCCATCTGACGTAAGATTTCCTTTTTGTTTCAAACACAGAGCCAAGCAGCGTACCAGGCAATTTAGAGCACCCCGATGCAACTGCCCTTTGGAATGTTTTGCTGTAGTCAAACACTACCACCTAAAGAAGGGTAACAAAGCACATGAGGTCTCCAACAGCACAGCAGCATTACTGACTTTCAAAAATATGAGCTTACTGTTATTTCTGGACAAATACTGAACCTAAAGTTACTGAGTGCCAGTGCTTAGGATACAGGTTTCAACGTTAAAACCTGTTAATGACTTCAGTCTCTGCTTCCAGTACAAAATCTTCAAAAAAGTACTGGCTGTATTTTATCTTCTTTATGCCATTTACACATTTTTTATATATATTACTTACATGAAATATAATTTTATAGTTATTGCATTATGTTTATCAAGCAAGTGTACCTTCTTGAATGTTTTTTTTTCAAAGAAAAACCTGTTCCACCTGTTGACTATGCTACTTCTATGATTTCTCAAATAATGTAAGCAGAATTTCCTCTAAATTCTGAAGAACAAGCTAGATTTACAAGTTTACCTGATGAAGGGTGGATTTAAAACCAGACCACTTGTGCTGCTACTGGTGAACAGCAGGTATAAAACACTTTGCACAGGGTGCAAAACCCACAGAGGAACTGCATATGATTCAAAATAGTATGCCTGTGGTTAGTTCCAAGCTGTTGTGGGTACATTGCTTTTATAGTTCCCAAATCAGTTTGATCTGGGGGAAAACACAACAGCAGTCAGTGCTGAAAAAGAGATCCAAAGACCTCTTGTATCAGCTCTGCTTTCTGTTTTTCACTATAGGAGGAAGTAAGGACAAGAATGGAGAAAGACAAGAACAACTATCACCCTCAAATTCAAGTTGAATTACAATATAGGAGAAGCAGCCTTGAGATAAGGCAGAGTCTGGTTTGCAGTACCTGGCATATGTGCTGGACAGTGCGACTGTCTACCAGCACAGGGCTATTTCAAAATAGGATTTGCTAGTTCACCTTGATATACCTATCTCCAGATCTGTAATGATACTTATGACATAAAACTGTAAAGATTCATTTATTTAAATTTAGCAACAGCTGTATGTCTTCATCTATTCAATTTAGCAATAGACAGAAATAGTGCCGTCCCCCGCCCACGCCATCTGGGCTGTGGAACTAATTATTTTAATTGTTTAGTGTGTTGAAGTTGAGCTTTATGTTTATGCCTTCCAGAGCAAAGCTAAGCCAAAATGATGAGAATGTTGTGTCCTAGTACTTGTATTTTTCTTTGCAACTTTCTGTCATCACTTCATCTACAAAAGAAGTGTAGTATTGCTGTTCAATATGGCTTAAGGATTCTCCTATCATCACCTTTCAAAATGTCACAACACTGAGTGAAGAGAGTCTAAAGGGAGAAAAGTTGTCAGAACTAAGGCTCAATGGGAAACATTTGGAAAAAAATGGAGGCTTCATATTTTTGGCTTCTTTTAGAAAGTGCTTTGATACTGGAAGTGGAACAGCTCAGGTGTTGAACATAATTGTCAAGAATAGTTGAGAAAAATATTAAGAAACTTTTGCGCAGAAAGAATAGTTTTGTTCTTTCCCCCATATCAGCTAATAGCACTGATCCAAACTGGCAAAACCAAGAGTGCAGTAGAAAACCTCTAGGCAGAAATCATTACCTGGAAAATTAAACTACTCAATATCTCCTTTTTTGCTAGTGGTACAAAACCACTTCAGTTATTCCTGAAAAACACTTGGCAGACTGGATCTCTGATTCCTCCTCCTCCCTGTCCCTTCCATAATCACATAGTAGAAGAAAAATTGAAGGAGTCAGGCACCACCACGTTAATTATTTTGAAGTGTGCTAATGAGTTTGGTGTATCCCCAGACTCAGTTGTGTCATGTAACATCTTCTGTCAAATGTGTCATCTGTTTAAGCAAAATGAAATACGTTCTGGAAATGTGTGCCTTGAGACTGAAATCCTAACTATCACCAAGAGGTCACTCTCTTTTGAGATTGCTTTCTGAGGTAATAAGGTTTATTTCTAGTGTTCTGGAGACCTTGTGATCTTGTATAGAATTCAGTAAGGAATGGTTTTATAAGACACCTGGCTTTTCTCATCTTTTTAAATACTTTTTGGAACATGTGTTCTAATAATAAATACAATTCATAATAGTTAAGAACTACTGGGATATCAGTGCAGGATCTCCACAGGATAGAAGAGGGCTGTCATCCACTTATTACCCTCCTGAAGGAAGTGATTTATATCTCCCTCAGTTCTCCAGTACATCTCAGATCCCAGTAACTTTCCACTAGGACTTTCAACTTCATGTGAAACAGATCTACTAGAATTAATTTTTCTCCTCCTTCCTCCCTTCCCCCATTCCACCTACAACTAAAAGCAACTATTAAAAGTTTATTTAATGTATCCCTAGAGTTCAAGAGGGGGTTAAGGAACAGAAACAGGAACTCCTAGTAGAGGGATCTCTTAGTTTTGCTGAACAGATAGGTGCTGTCATTCCCTTGGTTATGCTACATGTCTCTTTCTATTACTCTAAGTGTGGATTGAGAGGCCTGATCAGAAAGATATATGACTTGAAAAGCAAAAGAACAGGGAAAAATCTTTTTGCCTCAAACCTCCCTAGATGAGCCTTTTGGGAGGAATACTGCTCCCCTCTCCTTTTTGAACTCTTCCCTTAAACGTTGAATTTGTCCATTGTAGAAAAATCACCAAATAAAGAAAAGCAGAGCAAGCAATTTGGCAAGGAAGTGACCGTTTAGTTTTGAAAATAAAAAGGATATATTTCTATGATAAATGACATAACTTTGTTGCATACCCATTTAAAGCCCATCAATGTGAAATTAACAAAAACAGCAAAGTTGTGTTCAAGCTCATAAAGCTCAAGACACCAGATCTGTTAGATCTCCATCAGCCTTTCCTTTTTACAGATGCACTTTGTTTTTTCGGATTTGAAAGAACTGAACACTAACTAGCATATTTCTTTAGTAAGAACCATTTAAACAACAAAAAAAAAATCCCTTTTTTATACACACAGAAAAACATTAGTGGCTGGAGAAAATGACACTCTGAGGTATTATTTAAGTGCAAATTAAAGGGCAGTTGACAGAATTCCCAACCACATACATCTGTGTATGACTAAGGATATAAAACAAGATCTCATGTGACCTTTCAATCTTAGGCATAATGATTAGCCTATAATATTGCTAGTCTGCTCCCAGCTCTCCTGAAGTCTTATTAAAACACCCTTTTCAAGACACATTTCTCTGCCCCAACAGGCAAATTCCTTTACTGCCAAGAAAAGCAAGCGGGAGGGAACCATATGAAATACTGCATATGTTGTACGACGTGCTAGGAAAGCCAAGCCATCAGCTTGCAGGCATGCTGTCACCAGGTGTAACGAGCAGCAGAAAACACAGCCAGAAAAGGGGCCCATAACAAGCTGATAAAAGCTGCAAACGGAGAAGTAGCCAGCGTAGCCACCCACATTAGGGTAGGATACACCTGGGATATCCCAGGTAGGATAAACCTGAGCTGGAGTAGCAGGCACATGCCAACGTCACCTCTTTCACTACTGGCATAATTACAGCAGTAAACAATGGTCCTGTTCCTATCCCACCATCCCTTGTACAAAGGATGGCATTTTAACTCATTTTGCTTCATTCTTAAAAATACTTTCAAATTCACTGAAATGGAAGAGTAAACTTATTTCATGTATCAAGAAACTATAGTAGGATGATACTCCATGTGTTTTGAACTGCTTTGGTTGTAAGTAGCTTCCTTTTCTTTTGGAGTGTTGCTTTTTTGGGGTTTTGGGTTTTTTTTGTAACATCTCTCACTTTTCTCTTTTTTTTTCATAGCTCCTAGACCATTCAAAATTCCTTTTTTTCTCTCTCCCATCCTGTTACTTGAGCTCTGACTGCACTTTCAGTAGTAATCTGTGGCTTAACAGCTTAGTCCAACTCACCTTCCACTATTAATAGTTTCTGAATTACTTTCTTACAATTAAAGGTAAGTGAAGATCTCCAAACTAATACAGCAATAGCAGGTTTCTGGTTTTATCAAAAACCTAGCCCATTTACTACTGTTTTCTCCTTCCCACTTTTCTTTCCACCTTAGTACTTCTCACCCTCTTGGACCTTCACCCAAATGGAGGAAAAACAATCACACAACCCTAAAAAAATCATACTGCATCCAGAGATACATTTTAGTTGGCAGTACCTGGATCCACATTTCTCTGTATGTTACACTGGTCATGACTAAATATTCCAGTGGAATGTAAAATAACTGGTTTAGCTTTTAAACACAGTTTCCTTTTCATAGAAAAATGGTTGAAAAAAGTTTTGGCTTTAGAAATCTTTAACCTTAGTTTCGCAGATCCAAACCGCATTTAAGCAAAAACTGGACAAAGACAACCCGCCGCATCCAGAAAAAGTTAAGGAAGAAAGTATCTCCTTCTCACTTGCAGTTAGCTACTAGCTGAAGTACATTCCAGAGTACCCAGAATGATCATTTTAAAAATCAGTCCAAAGACTGCATTGTCTATAGTTCAGATTTTAAAAATAATCAGAAAAAAGTTTTGAAAATGATCATTCCAATTCCTCTGAATGTTCTCCAACTAGAAAAGAAAATAAAAAATACTTAAAAAAATTTATGAAAACTGTTTGGCATAAAATAGAGATATATTTAATATTTGGAGACTGGCAATTTATTTTAACCAATATGCCCTCATTTCAAAAAGAGCTGCAAGTATTTTCAAGTAATTGAAATAACGTAACCAGACATAATCAGTCCTACAAAAAAAAGGTAGTTGAAAAATGCTTTATTTGACAAACCAACAACATAGTCAGGTTTGCTTTAGCACTGAAAAGCAGCATATGCCTACTCAGCAATATTAATTTAAAAAGATGTTTTCAGCTGCAGACCCAGCTCAGGAGCAGGAGAGGGTGGAAATGGGGAAAAGAAGAAAAATTAGAGTAGAATAAGACAGGAGAGTCCCAGGATCCCTAAGTTAGAGCCTATAATGTCTCACGCACTTTTCAGACAGCCCTAAAGGAATGTAAATTTAGTTTACCATGTCTTATTCAAGCTGTTTTACAATTTTTATAATTCCTTTGAAAGATTGATACTGCAAACAATCACATTTACACTTCCTCCCTTAATCTACCATAACTAATCTTTCTACAGCACTCTGGACTAGTAAATAATGAAATTGTAAAACAAGAACCCATTAAATCCATTTGTATGAAAATTCTGTGGGTTTGAAATCCATTTTCTACTGATAAATAGCTACAGAATTCACTCGTTCTTTGGCATCTTAATGAAAATTAGACATCAGCATCTTCATAAGATGATATACCAAACATTATTTCTGCTATGTATGAAAATAACATCATTCATGGTATCTCTTCTGATTCCTTCTTAATACTGTTAGAAGCACTGATATTAAAAAAATTCTGATCTGATGGAACTCAGGAATGAAAACCTTAAATGGAAAGTTATTCAAGTTATTTGATTAATTTAGCACATATAAATAATTAAACAACTTTTAACTACTTTTGGAAACTGAGCTTGTTACCATCAGATCAACACAAATATGCGATTATATCCAAGTGACTAGATAGCTTAATGGAAGAAAACACAAACGCACTAAGACTAAAGGGAATATTTAAAACCACAGATTCTGTGTACTGTGGGGTCATCTCCCAAAATGTCACAGCCCATGCTAATCAAATCCTTTGCATTACTGCAGTTGCAGCACAAGAAGTCAGATAAATGGACTTACTAAGAGAACCCCTTCATGAAGACTTCTGTCATGAGACTGTCAAACTGTCTAATATAACAATTTCCAGTACTCAGGTTTAATCAAGCTAGACAAAAAATGTTGGAGGCACTCCAACTGTTTTATGGCTTAGGGCATCAAGGATTCTGAGATCACTTCCCAAGTGCTGTCAGATTCTACATCTCTCAGATTTGGAATCCTGGCTTCTCTGACAGTCTCCTAATGACCACAGGAAATTCCACTACAGCAACTCCATGTCTTCATCAGCAAAAGAAAAATGCAGCAGTACATCCAAAATGCCCTCCTTCAAAGACTCATGCATCATAATGATTTTAAATGAAACATCAGCTTTTCAGGATTTAAATACATAGCACCATAATGATAATTTTTTACATTCCTGGCTGTTTTAGCCAGCAGGAGTGTTGCCTGTTGGACATAAACAAATGCCTGCTGTCCATATGTGACAACAAGACTTAGCTGTACAAAGATGACAAACAGCTAACAAAACTGTAATATGAAGGTAAAAAAGAATCTAAAAGAATCTTGATAAAGCCTACAGACCTTTCTTCTGAAAAAATTATTTTTAAAAGAAATCCTACTAGATGACACATTTCAGTATTTTAACATTTCTTTTTTGTATTTCAGAAAACAATCTTCTCTTTGTTTGGACTGAGATTATTTAAATAATCACTGCCTCAAACTTGCAATAAAAACACTAATCGCCAACTATCACATCAAAATGGTAAACTGAAATTGCTGCTTTATTCACAAATGTGTTTTCTTGTTCTCACAATGCCAATGACTATTTACAAGTTTCAGTGTTTTATAAAGATGAGAAAAAAAAATTGCAAACTTTGATAGCAGTAGCAGCTTGACGTTCAGGAACATCTATATATACTCCTCAGATCGTAAGTCAGAAACTACAGGTACAAAAATAAATTTTAATTTCAATCTTCCAAAACTTGTCACGTTTTTGAAAGTGATGATTCATTACTTGTACGTATAAGCTTATCTCAGGACTAGCCGACACAGAAGGATTTGTGGTTTATGCATCTAATTTAGAGACATAATTAGAAAATTATCTTGTACAATTTGCAGGGAGGAACTGCAGAACCTCCTAACTCCTGCCTGTCTGTTTGTATTTGATTTTATATATATATATATATATATATACACACACACATACATATAAAAATAAAAAAAATATATATATACATACCCGCACATGTATTACAATAAGGCAGCTCAGAAGTCTTACCTGAGTCTGCTTCATTGCCCGTTCCATTCTGCGAGTGCTTCCTTTCTCCAGTTTGGTCCGAAGGAGCAGGGCTGATGTCTGAATGGCCCAGAACTTTGGCTGGGAGAGCAAGCACTGCAGAGAAAAAGAACATTTTGCCATTACTTCACTTTTAAAGACACTGAAGACAGTAAAGTTTTTAAGAGTGATTCAAACATGAATGCTGTTCCCTATTCTGAAAGTCAAATATGTGGCTGGTGAACTTCTCTGATGAACTGAGGGCTGTACAGATTACCTTAATCTATTTTCAACAAAAAAGTGGCCTTCAAAACCACTCTCTCCTTCGCAGCTATGGATTGCTATGTTTACATGTACTCATACGGTGCACAGACCACACTGCATAAACGAAAATGGCTTCTCAGAATCAAAGGAAAACAAAGAATTTGATCCAGGGCTGACTGGCTCAGCCTTCTCCACACCTGCATGCTGGGTAGCTCTAAGACAGCTGCAGGGATCCTACTTCTCAAGGCTGAACAAATCCAGCTCTCTCTTGGCCTCTTCTCATATGCAAGGTGCCCTGATGCCCATGTTAACAGCATTTCCACATGAAAAATGTTGAATGTGCTAAGAATCTGAAGAATATTAATTAATCTAGAACTTGTCATGACTTGAGAATAACAGGAAGAATTTTTGACTTCAGCAGATGTATAGCAAATATGGAATAATCTAAGTAAGCTGCTTTACTAAAATAATTTTAAGTTATCACTTGGAACACGCTGCGCTCATGCCAGAACTTAGTGCTAGTCTCCAACCACCGATTTTCAGGAAAGTCCAATAGAAGACATGCAGCCAATACAATTTTGGTATCTCTTAATAATTTACAGACTGCCTGGATCCCTTCCAGTATGGTTTTAGACAGAAGATACCATTTCTGAAAAGTGAGACAGCAGGAAAACTTCCTTGCTAATTTTACTGACACTGAATACAATCCATCTTCTCTGAGAAAATATATTTGTCTATAGATATTGGCAGACTAGAAAAAAAGCCCCAGTGATTTTATTCTTTCCTCTTGAAGATCTCCCAAAGCATTAAAAAGAATAATTTGCTCATGGCTTGTGTTTAATGCCTGACAAATTTCTGTTATGTTGTAATCTGTTTTCATTTTCCCTAGTGATTTCAAAGGAAAGGAAGCAGAAAGAAACCATCTAAAAAAAAAAAAATTCCTCCAAACAAAACTACAATAGGAAGAGAGGCAAGAACAAATAAAAACATAAAAGAAGGCAGTGTGAAGGCAAACACTTAACTAATCCTACCCTTTGTGCCCAAGAATATCTGCACTGACTCTTTCATGACTTCTACTCAGTATTAGATTAAGAGGCACCCAAAGGCTTCTATACTGTCCTCTACATTCTGAGGATCTGGAATTAATTAAAGGAACACTATCATAATGTTCTCTATTCTGCAGACTTTCAAATGCCCTTTTACCAACTGTTATCACTCAATCTACTAACTGATGTATGTCCTAGTTCTGAGAGCTCATCTCTCTCCTGTTTCATCAAACTTCAGTCAAATACCCATTTTAGTTTAGTCTTAAGACAAACACAAGCAAGGCATTCCTAGCACAGGACATTGGTGTCTGAGTTTATTTTTTAGCAGCTGTATCAGGTGGCTGCTAAACCAAACACCTTATGGAATTACTAGGGCAAACACTTGACCAACATTGTTGTTACCTTAAAAGCTTATTTTGTGGGAAAGGTCACCCTTTTCCACATTTTCTCCACTATTAATATTCTGTCATATGATTCAATTTTGTACTTCAAGGGATTTTTTTCTGTGCTACCTGGTGGTGGATACTAGTATTAATTTTGCAAAAGAACAAAGACAACTAAAAGTCTTGGCTAATAACACTTCTAAAAACATTTTCAGGTCTGATTACTGCCCTTATCCAGCAGTAGAGTCCTTGTTCTCTCATTGGTTCAACTTAGCAAGTGGCCCATGGAGGGCAGAGCATGAAGTTTCTGTGTCCACAGCATCTGGCTCTGCAGGAGAAGTGGCAGCCCAGGAAAGCCTCTCCTGCGTCTCTGTGTGCACCTCCCACATCACCACCTAAGCAGTGATTTAAGGAAGCATGCTGCATGAGCTGTGTGTAAAGCCAAATAGGGAGGGAGAAAATCTGAGGAGAGACAGGGTGGAACACAAGCAGAGATAATTATGTTTCACTCCTCTGCAGGAGCAATGGCAAGTTGTGTTTTGAATAACAATCCTGCTTTTTAAAGGTATTCATGAAATAAAATGAAAGGTATACCTGCTGTAAAATCACGGAAGAAAAATTTAATTTTTCCAATAGTTTTATTGGTACAAAAAAAATTGCAACTGCACAAGACAAAAAGAAGCAGACCTAGTTTTCATTTAAGAAGCACTTGTAATTTTATACTTGTACAGACCTCACAGTCCTGTGCCAGAATCCAAATGCTCACCTTTTCATTGCATAATTATAATGTTTAAAGCACCACAAAAACCCCAAAATAATACATGCATAAAGGGCACAAATGTTTATACTTAAAGGCTCTAAAGAATAGTTTCAGAACATCTAACCATAACTATTAAGCAAGCTTTAATCTTATACCCAAAATGTCCAAATATTCCAGATAATAAATACTTTCTCATAAGATCCAAAGCTTTACATTTTCACCTGAAGCTAAATCTAGACTCTGTTAATAGGACTGTAGGTTAAAATAAAACATCTGGGAAACAAAAAACAAACTTAATTAAGATCATGCAAGTTTTGTCATACTTGAAAGTTCATTATACTGCACCAAGGGCAGCTAAGAAAATTAACAAAAAAATTCTGAAGCAAAACCACTATTGAGAATCTTCACAAATCATCTTTGTTCTTACTTTAGGGAAAGAACAATAAAATAAAGAAAGAGAAACACAGGAAGATTAGACAGGGTGAGAAGAAATGAAAGGAAATAATGTTATGCAACACTTTTTGCACAGAATAGGGTATTTTCACATGGGAAAACTAATTTCTCAAATTCTTCCACACATTTTTTTCCTACAAACAATATCATCCTCTCCCATCACATCAGAATGTAAAAAAGGAGGTGACCAAAGTATTACACAAAACAGAATATTTAATGCAGTGTATCTTCCTTATATGACATTCAGACAAAATAAGATGATAAGTCTTAATAACAAAGTAGTCCATTATTGTGTAAAACTTGTAGTATCCCCGTAAGTATGTAAGAACAAAGGGCAAGTTTTGTTCTTGGAACAAAACTTTTCCAGGCAACTTGTTCTAGATTGCTTAAGGAAGTTATTGATGCCCTATTCCTGGATGTGTTCAAGGCCAGGCTGGATGGGGCTCTGAGCAACCTGGTCTAGTGGAAGGTGTCCCTGCCCATGGCAGGGGAGTTGGAACAGGATGGCCTTTAAGGTCTTTATGAACCCAAACCATGCTATGATTATAAGTAATACCTGAATTGTGAGATACATGGATTACACTAGTAATGACACCCAGATCAAACCCAGTCACAGTCAAACCCAAAAATCATGTACCATTAATAAACAATTCAGCCTCAGTATTCAGAATTTAACCTAGGTGTGAAGCACTCCCTGGTCATTCTTATAACTTTCTGTCAGAGAAACAGAGAAAGAACTGCAACAGCTACAGATGGCAAAGATTGGTGAAAGCAACTCTTCTGCCTTCCTCCATCTACTGTCTAAAAAAGTTGGAGTTCCAATAGGAATTCTTCCTGACATCGAAGTTGGGAAGAGCTTACTTGGGCATATAAGACATGCTAGAAAACCTGGTACAGGTAAAGATGATTCTTGTTAACTGCAGCTTTAATTAATTTTAATGTTTTCTAATTTTTCCTTATGATAAATCTATGCAGTAAGGCTATTCTTCACTCCTGAAGCTTGCTCATTGATAAATTATCTGAAGCCTAGCAAAGTACTGTGATTGCTACGATGGAGCTAGCATCTGAAAATGGACTTGCAAACTGAGCAATTTTAATTGCAACCAGTTGTGGAATTCCTAAGAATTTGCACATCAGTCCATCAGCGAACCAAAAATATTCTGTTTATTGGCCAAATTGCCAGGATGTGGCAAAATTATTTAACAGAAGTCACAGGCATGAGGCACCCTGAGGATTGTTCTGTTTCTCACTCATGTCTCCAAAGACATGACCCTTAGCTCAGATTCTGCTCAGGTTATTTGCTAACAAACAAAAAGGCACAAAACACTGGGGAGGATTTAGAGAAAAAAAAAGAGAAATATTCCTTTTTAGTTCCCTTATATTATCCATTTCAGTTAACATACTTCAGAAGCTTTGCTGTTTTCCAAAAAAACACACATTAGGATTTTCAAATTATTCATGTGAATTACTTCATGTCTACTTATCAATAGTCTTGTTTCATGTAACCACATATATCTTTATTTGATGATTTTCAGTAACTCATTCAAATAATTAACATGAAATCCTTATTTCTTCAACACATCCCAAGGCAAAATGGCAACCTTTTAACTTGTTCTGTGCTTTTCTGTAAAACAAGACACTACCATGGCTACTTTTCCACATTCTATATCCTGCACTAAAGTCAGGTGAGTACATTAAAAAAGCGCACTAGTATGACTGAGACATGAACAGGGAAGATGTGCATTGGCCTTGTATATATATCTGTTAATCTCTGATGAATTACTTTATTACTGAAAACTAACTTAAAAGTGTTTAATTTGTTTTTATGTACACAGCAAAGAATTGGCAAAAACTTCTATGGAATTCATGACTAAGAATAAGAAGAAAAAATCAGTATGATATTAGGGAGAATGTGATTTGCCTTCCACATGTTATTCTCATCCAAATAATCTGACACGTAAGTTTCTGTACAACTAACGCAAGTTGTTCTTCTAAAAAGTCATGTTCAAATTATATTTATTTAATTTGAAATTTTTAAAAAATTTTTCCTAGCACTAAACTGGTGACCAAAAAACCAAAAAGAAATAAAATTAAAAACAATCAACTTAAGAGAAAAACCTGAAAGGTGCCACATTATTGTGGAAAAACTTCCCTACATTATGGCATACATCTGTTTTTTCAACAGAATAGTATTTCATAAAAGACACTCCTTGCATTTCTGGAAAAAAGTATGTACAGAAAACTCTGCCCTGAAAAGTAGCTAAATTAACTTCATGAAACTGTTTCTAATTGCCTAAGAAAGATTAAGGCAATCCAAGGTCCAGAGGGACACAAAAATAATAGAAGTTTTGAGAAAAGTCCTTAAAACATTAACTCCTTTACTAACTAAGCTCAAACAGATGATCTGCAGTAGTACTGGCAGCATCTGGTTGAAATGGGATTTGTAACTTTAAACAATAATTCTGTTAGAACCCTATAAGTTAAAATAAAGTACATTTGTGACTAAGTGGTTTCCAATACCAGTGCAGTTTTTATGTTTTAGTGAAAAGCACAAGTATCAAGAGGGCAAGAAAAATACTAAATTTCTACTTACAATTAAGCAGCAGAACCACAGCTTGGCAATGGAACAAGGCAGTCAGTATGACCACTTATAGCTTTTCTGCTTAGTGTAGGAACGTGTAAAAATTTCCTGCTGGCTCTAACAGATCAAGTATGTTCAAATCAAGTATAAATACCTATTCTGCTGTGCATGCCCATCCCAAATATATTAAAATAAATAGGATCAAAAGAAGATTTGATTATATGGCATCACTAGCAAATGTATGACACTGAGGTTTCACAGAGCTCAAATTCCTCCTAACAATGTTTTTATACTTATCAAAACACTCAACAGTTTCCCAATCTTTCACTGACCACAAATTAAGAGGAAACTATAACTCTGCACATACACAAACACTCAACTAAAATTCACTACTGTTTTCTAAATAGGCATATTTAACTGGACAATAAGTAGTATTTGATGTTTAAGCTGATTTAATGTATGTGTCAAAGGATTGCTTTTAAGCACAAAATGCTGTTGTGCTGGTGAAGTTAAATACTTTAATGTAAAAAATTGCTTAGCAATCAGCTAAAGGAATTATTTTATCTCCTTGCATCTATATTTAAGTTTCTATTTTGCAATTATCACATTACATATGCTATTCATAAGCTGAAACGAAATTTCCAATAAATCTAAAAATGCATTCAGAATTACAGAATATTGAATAACAGTTACAATAAAACTATTTTGTCTTTGATACACCATTATACTTAGTTGAATGCTACACCCAAGATTTTTCCTCTTTTTATTTTCCGTTGTTATTATACACAAATCCTCTCTGTTGTTATGTGTAATGATATATAACTACTGTATGTAAATCCCTGTATGTATTTTTTGTAACTTCACTGAAATGGAACCCTTAAACTGAAATGTGTACCTGTAAACATCCATCTGATTCGCCCCAAGGCTTAAAGCTATCATCTCAGTGAAGTGGGGGTTTTTTCATACTAATAGGGAAGCTCCTTCAGTGTCTTCATAAATCATAATTTTATTGAAACTGAATAATTGAAGCCCAGACAGAAACAACTCCATACTTCTATACTTACATATACATGAAATACTTTTCATTTCTCTGAGGGTATCACCTTAATGCATGACAACTTCACTTCAGGTTCAAAATTCAAACAAAACCCGACAGCCAATAAAGATTTCCTCTTGGACAGAAAATTGGAAGAGGCAGCAACAAAACACAACACACCAAATTCAAGCCTATTCATTTTACTGCTTCCACAGGAGAACTTCTACCCATGGAATCCACAGTACAATGCCCAATTTATATAAAAAATCATGAGTATGTGCTAGTTCTAAACAAACAGTGGTTAACTTGGGAACAAACAAATAGGATGATGAAGTGAATTATTCCAAACCATTCTCTCTTTTCAGCTTCTGTCATCCATAATCATTGGCACTGCAGACAACATTCCCAAATATTTTTGGAATCTGCACCTCTAAACAGGATGGCAATTTGAGCACCTAAAAATTCCTCACCTTTCTAAATATTTTGACAAGAAGTATTTGATTGCATGTGTCAGTAGTTAGATACGACATACTAACGTGAAAAAACCCCAAATTTGGGACACCTGTTAATTCATCTGACAGCAAACCTTCAGATAAATAATTTCTAGAAACATGAGTATTGTTTTAGGCACAAGCAATGAGGCTGTATATTCTCCAGTCACATAATATTAGCTATGAACACCTTCATATTTTCTAAGGCCCAACAAGAAAAATATTACATTAGGATTTCACTCTAGATGATTCTTGTCTCAAATTGAAAAATTCTAAACCTATTTGGCATAATTATGTCCTTGGAGAGCAACACAAACAAGATATAGGACACAAACAAGGACAATAATACTTTCACACCTTGCGAAAGCAAGGCTTTCATAAATACTATGACAGTGCATATGTTCAGTGGCTAGCAGGAAGGAAGAGAAGAAAAGATAGTCCAATTTATGCAGAAAATCGTTCTTAGTATGGACGAGCCAACTTTGCAGAATGGACTTTGCATGGACTTGATTTTGGTTGCTTTTTTTTTCCTATTAAATAAAAATCTAAAAAGAAGGAATATTCGCACCACTGTGCATTGTAGTCTACTACAACTTTCCTCCTCCTCAAGGTACAAAGAACTGCTCAGGTATCAAACAAACATCAAAGGCCCTGTTGGTATGCTCAGCAAACATCAAAACCTGTGCTGCATATGCCTTTACACGTCTTTATTTTACACTTTCACTAAATACTCCAGTCATTCTAATGGAGTTTTGGACAAGAAAAAAAATCAAAATATTATCAACTAATGCTGCAAATTAGTAGTGTATATACATCAACACATAAGCAACTGTCTTCAAAATTTCTGCCTGTTTCTGTAAAATGGACTGCAATTTTAGGTAGCAAACAAAGGCATCTTTTTCTATATGGCTTTGACAACCAGAACTTAAAAATGAACTATATACAAAGTCTTTGGAGTTACAGATTACTAACTGATTTAACGGCTTAGGGCAAGACTAGCAAGACAAGGACAATTTACATTTTTTTCTTCGCAAACATGACAACTTGCATTATACA
Source organism: Pycnonotus jocosus (assembly GCA_013400435.1). Taxonomy (NCBI): domain Eukaryota; kingdom Metazoa; phylum Chordata; class Aves; order Passeriformes; family Pycnonotidae; genus Pycnonotus; species Pycnonotus jocosus. Next base: position 4,468 of record VWYP01032720.1, on the reverse strand, counting down.
CTTTTAATTAATTATATTTCAGGTATTATTCCAAGTCCTGTGTTAGCATTTCTTTTTCAGTGTTGCATGAGGAAAATGTGTTATTATTTGGTTAGGTCTTAAATACTTGCTTGCCTAACAGCATCTAATGTAAATTCTACATGGCACCTTTAGAGCATCATGCCAAGACGTTTACACTGTAATAACAAAACAAAAAATAATGTAATGCTTGAGCCTGTGTGAAGTGCATTAGCAGAAGTTCTGCATTTTTGTTTATTAGGTATGGGTGTTTCAGTGAGTTGTTACATCATGATAGCATGCTACAAAGTCAATCATGTGATTACCTGTGGGTTTTTTAAAGCCTCTTGAAGTTGCCATGATTTTAAAAATTGCCTGACTGTCAGTTAGGTAAATGAGGGAGACAGGAAGAAATACTGAAAGTATTCAAGTGACAGAGGAGAAGATTTACTTTGCTGTACTGGCTGAGACACCAGCATTTGCACAGTGCCATTTTCCAGTACTGCTTTACTATTCCATATATTTCAGTAACTTTAGACCCCACATTCAGCATATTTTTTCCCAAAATCTAAAGCCATTCACTCAACTGTATGACAAGGGTTTATTTTGGTCTATAAAACTAATCCTGGGACTGTTGAACTAAAATAGCTTTTCACCACAACAGGTGTTAGCTGATCATTAGCAGAGGCGGGCTTAACGCTCTTAACCGCAGCCATTAGAAATACCTCTTGGTGTTAAAAAGTCAAGAGCAAGGCCAAAACACCATCAGTGATCTGCATCAAGGGACTAGTTTAATTAGAATGGCATTTTTAAAATTCACTTTGTCTAGTCTTGTCTGGTAGCCTCAGTGCTCAAATTATAACATTACATCATGGTAAATACAGAGTACCTTTTGTTGACTTTGACTACTGAAACAAGAAGACACTATCTGATTTTTTTTTTTGCACTGCTATATACTTCAGTGTGTTTGAATGATATTTTTTCATATACATAATTTCAAAAGCTTGGATAATTTAATGGATTTGGAGTAAAATATTAATTATGACTGCTTTAAAATGTGTACACACACACACTGGTTATTTTTTTACAGTTTCCAGTTTTCTTTTTGTCCATACACACTTTATAAGGCAAAATGCTAGAAACCTCTTAGGTAAACAGTTATTTGTTTACACTGTACTAGACTGCTCTAGAAATGAATGCTAGACTCAATAGAGCAGCAATTATATCACTCTTACCTAAAGGCAATTTAATGTTCTCAAGTGTCTCATTTAATCTTAGTCTGGAAGTGACTGACTGAAATTTATCAGATCTGGAATTTATCACATCTGAAGGCAAAATAAATACAATATAAGAGTTATTTTGTAGTTCACTCAATCAATTCAAAAGTCAGAAGGCAAGAGTGGAATAAATTTTCTTCTCAGAAGACTTAAAAAATATCCCAATACATGAAGGCTAACATAATTTTACTTCAACTGTATTTTCCACAGCTTTTTTACCCTATTCAAATAGTGTTCTGTAGCAAATAGGTAGGTCTCGATAACATCCACCCACTGGTATCCCCATATTCTGTCCTGCTTATCATTCTAAATATATTTCCCCTCCATGGCACTTGTTTTAAGTAGTAACTCATACTCCTGATATCTACCTTGTAAAGGGACAATTCTTGCTTCTAGGCAACTATGTATGCTAGATCAGCTTGGAAACTGTGCTAACTTGTCTATCACTTCTGTAGTACCTAGAATTTCAAGGAATGAAAAAAAAATCAGGCAGGAAATCTTGGAAGTTAGTTCTATTATCTGCTCAAAGATATTTGTTACTATCCTCATTAGAAGCAAGACACTTCACTATCTTTCTTCAGCCATCTCTTCTGCCTCCCCTTAAAAGAAAGCAACTGTGGCTGGAAAAACTCAACATAGCCTCTTCTCAGCAACAGATCAACATTACTTCATATTCACCAGCAACCTTTTCCTTTGTTAATCAATAATCAGACTCAGCATAGTCAGCTGACTATGCAGCTGAAAGTCCCGATTGGGAAAAAGGATGACTTCCCAGAAGAAAATATCCCCAGACTTCACAGCCTGCTTGTTCCATTTGTTTTCCTTAGCAAAGAAACGTGAGCAATATTCAGGTTAAATGAGACTGCCATACCCCTGGTCTTGGTTCTTTTAAATAACATTAGTCAGGAGAACATCCAACTTCTCTTTCCATTCTTCATCATCATCTCATTTGAAACTTGAATAATCTCAAGTCTATTTTGCCTCTTCAGTGAATTTTATTTCTTAAGAACACAAAGCAAAAAGAATCATAGAAAAGGTCTAGATCTGCTGCTTTTACTAACAGATCTAAATATGATGTTTTGTTATTTTACCCTCTTTCTGCTTCCATGTACAGTTCCTTACATGCAGAATACCAGTCAAAACAACTCACTCTCCTTCTCCCCAACAACACTTTTCAGAAGTTTAAAGGGAAATGGTTAAATACTGTTAGAACAAGTTCATAACCAAATATATGAAATGCCATAGCTGTTCCTTCCTTCTGTTAGAGTCCTTATATCTTCTGAATTTCTTCAACTTTTAATTTGGATGTTCCTATGTTCTCTCAGAAAATCTGTCTCATGTCACAACCCTGCAACTCAGAAACATCTAAATATTGTGTGTATTAAAAAAATTAAATAAAAGTGGGTCCTTTGACATGAACATGGGAGTACTGGAAAGAGATCTCTAGTCAGAAATAAAAGAAACAAAAGCACATGGTGATTGTCTTTTCAGCTAGCTCTGAATGTAGCTCTGCAGATAAAACTGAAATGACAGCCCAGTGTCCCCTACATGATACAATTCACAGGGAAAAAGGTCAGAGAAAACAAGCACTAGAGAAATCTTCCCTTTCAGAGGAAGTCTCACATGTTCAACAAAAAGAGCTGTGTGAAAGGAGTACAAAGATCTACGCTTGCTGGAGGATTTTCAGTGGAAACAAAAGACTCAAAGAAAGCTTTGTATGGATTCAAATGTAACAGAAACACAAAAAAGCAAGCTCATATTAGCCTGCATAGAACAAAAATATAATACAGAGCATAGAGACTTATAGTGAGCTATAAACATGATTCTTTGCTTCCATATAATGCAGTCTGTGAGTTAACTTGCATGCATGCAGGTACGTAACATGCAGAGAAAGCTATGGAAGAAACAAATACCACAATTCAAAGTAATTTTAGACACAATGAAATAACTCAGATTTGGTTTGGCTAGAAAAATGTTTCAATGCTTTTCTCCCTTTAAGATTTTCTACATTCTAATAATAGTACAAAGATATTAACAACCAAATTAGTTGTTCAGTTCTACTTATACAACCAGATGTATCCTGGATGTCCAGAATTATGTAAGTT
>VWYP01032719.1:0-10588 GCA_013400435.1 Pycnonotus jocosus | reverse complement strand
TGATGGGATGGGATGGGATCCATGGGATGGGATCCATGGGATGATGGGATGGGATGGGATGGGGTGGGATCCATGAGATGGGATGGGATGATGGAATGGGATCCATGAGATGGGATGGGATGATGGGATGGGATGGCAGCTGAGCCAGCCTTGGCTCCATCAGGTGTTCACTCTTGGCTGTGTTCCCAGGTGATGGCCAAGGGAGAAATCTCGATGAACTCCTAAAAATAACAAATCTTAGCAGAGAGGGCAGCAAAGACTGCAAGGAAAGCAACTAATTGGGGAAAAAAATGGCCAGAAACTGCGTATTTTACAACTGCTCACTCTCTGCCAGACTCTGGAGGACCAGCACCCTTCAGAGCTGTGCCTCTTTCTAACACTTTATCCACACAGCACTTTTAGCTCTTATCAATTCCTTGGAGGTGCAGGACAGGTGTGAGTGGAACCCTAAAATGAAAAATTCTCCGAGACATCAGGCTGGCCGCTGCCACCAGGAAAATCATGGTGGGTGGCAAGATGGGGACAACGAATGTGGCACCTACGAGACGGGGACAAGAAATGTTGGGAAAGGCAGGACAAGCAATGGGAATATGTAGGATAAATAATGCTCCAGAGGGGACAGACTGAGCAGGGCAGGACAGAGGTGGCTGAATGCGAGCTTTGGCTCATTGCTGTGCCTGGTCCATGAGCTGCTGCCCCAGCTCTGGTGACAAAAGTGACAGGGACACAGCCAGGACACTCCATCCTGCTGGGGGAGTCCCTGACAGGGACACAGCCAGGACACTCCATCCTGCTGGGGGAATCCCTGACAGGGACACAGCCAGGACACTCCATCCTGCTGGGGGAATCCCTGACAGGGACACAGCCAGGACACTCCATCCTGCTGAGGGAATCCCTGACAGGGACACAGCCAGGATGCTCCATCCTGCTGGGGGAATCCCTGACAGGGACACAGCCAGGATGCTCCATCCTGCTGGGGGAATCCCTGACAGGGACACAGCCAGGACATTCCAACCTGCTGGGGGAATCCCTGACAGGGACACAGCCAGGATGCTCCATCCTGCTGGGGGAATCCCTGACAGGGACACAGCCAGGATGCTCCATCCTGCTGGGGGAATCCCTGGGGAATGAAGCCCTCCTTGCACCCGAGTGCAGAGCTCTGAGCTCAGCACTGTGGCAGGGGCAGTTTGGGCTGGCCAGCACGCTCTGCAGCGATGCTAAAGAACATGCAAACCTCTCCTGGCACCAAGCCATGGCAGCAGTTTCTTCACTCGCTTCAGCTGGGGAGAGAAACGGGAAAACAATTTCCCTGACTTCCCTTATTTTGGGATGAATGGGGTGTTTGTGTGCTGCTCTGGGAACACTTGGAAGGAGAGGGCGTGCATGGAGCTGGATGGGGGCACTGGAGGAAAACCTCTTTCTGTCTGGCAGGCAGGAAATTGAACTGAAAGCTCTGCAGAGCATTAACTGAGAGAGCCCAGGGCACCAGGCACTGAGAAGAAAGATCCTCACCCCATCCCCACCACTGGGAAAAACTTCCTAACCCTCGGCTTGGTGTTGTGCAAAACAGAGGAGGAGGAACAAGACGTTGTGTTGGTGTGGAAGAGGCAGGAAGACGCTTCTCCTGTGCCCTGCCAGGACCTGGGTGGCACGTCCAGGGAAATGCGTGTGTCCCCTGCACTTCCTGGCACTGACTGTGCCGCTGGCCTTTGCTCCCTGCCAAGGACAGCGCTGAGGTGACAGCTGCCACCTCGCCAAGGCTCTGGGATGGAGCTGGCTTGGCAAGGCAGGCAGGGAGGAGAGGAATCCAGCCCTGCACACCTCGAACAGAGCCCAGGGCAGCTGTGCCAGCCCCCGGGGAGTGCAGTGAGGGCAGAGCACAGACAGCCCTCAGCAGAGCCTGGCACTGGGGTGGAAAACCCACCCAGACCCTGGGAATGGCCCTGGCCAGGAGGAAGAAGCAGGGACAGGGCGGGCAGGGCTCCTCTGCAGGAGCTGCTGTGGTCCTCAGGGCATNAAAACCCATCCAGGCACTGGGGTGGAAAACCCATCCAGACCCTGGGGTGGAAAACCCACCCAGGCACTGGGGTGGAAAACCCATCCAGGCACTGGGGTGGAAAACCCACCCAGACCCTGAGAATGGCCCTGGCCAGGGGGAGGGAGCAGGGACAGGGCAGGCAGGGCACCTCTGCAGGAGCTGCCGTGGTCCCCAGGGCACCCTGTGGCACCCATGGGTGCTCCAGGTGCTCACACATCTCATTTTCCCACACTCAGAGCGACTGCTGGCTTTCCACTTGTACTCCCAGACCTGCACCCACAGCTCCCTTCACACAAGGGTGAGGAAAAGCTTTTCCTTTTAGAGCCTCAAATTCATGAGCTGCCACTCACCCCTCCAGCAGTCAATGACTCTGCTCCTCAGCCCTGCTGGGCTCTGCCAGGAGATGCTGCTGGAAGTTTTTCCTCTGCTTTTTGTCTTGGCACGAGTCTGCAGGGCAGGAGACACAGCAGAAGGTCAGACAGACCCAAAGTGGCCAAGAGAGAAAGGGAGAGTGCAGCTGAGCTGAGCTGCTGGGCTCCTTTAACCTCACCTGCCCTTCCAAAGGAAATCAAAGTGCTCTGCAAATCTCCTGTTGAGGTCCCATGAGGTGGTGAGAGCCTGGAACAGGGAAACTGTGGCTGCTCCATCCCTGGAAGTGTCCCAGGCCAGGCTGGATGGGGTTTGGAGCCACCTGGGGTAGTGGAAAGTGTCCCTGGGGGTGGAACAGGATGAGCTTTGAGGTCCCTCTTAACCCAACTTAACCCATTCCATGATTGTTGAGGTCTGCTGGAAGTTCCTCTCCCCTCACCCTCAGAAGGACCTTCAGGATCAAGGGGTCTGTGCTAACTCATTCTGCTTCTTCAGGGAAAATCAGACGGAAAATATTTCCAGCAGAAGGTGCCAGTGAAATCTGTAAAGGAAAGAAAAGAGAAGATGCTGGGGTTAGAGCAGGAGTGCTGGACAGTCAGTGTGTGGAGGGACAAACACACAGAACTCCAGAGCAGCTCCCAACCAGCCAAGAAGGCCTGGAAAGCAGCCAGGAGCTCGGGAGCTCAGTCAGGAGCTCAGCACTGCTCCAACTGCAGCACAAATGACACATTCAGCACCGTGCCCCTGACTCCTGTTCATCAGGATTTGTCTCTTCTTTCAAACCATCTTCATCTCGCCCTGGATTTCCACTCTGAGCTCGCCCCAGGCTTCAGACAGAGCTCTTGGAAAACCACAAGTGATTTATTCCTGCTTGTTTGACACAGGGAAGGAAGGGCCAGGTGTATCCTGAGAGGTGCAGTCAGAGACATTCCAGAGCTCGACAACTCTTTGGGCTGAAGAAAAATTAGGGGAAATGCCCAGGTTTGCACACATCAATGAGTGTCCCTGCAAAACCTGGGATGTGCTTTGGCTCAGGGCTGGCACAGGCAGGTGGAGGCTGCTGGAGCTGCTGTGCTGAGGGGAGCACTGAGAATCTCTGAGTCAGAAAATGCCCAGGTTTGCACACATCAATGAGTGTCCCTGCAAATCCTGGGATGTGCCCAGCACTGGCACGGGCACGGTCGGGGCTGCTGGAGCTGCTGTGCTGAGGGGAGCACTGAGAATCTCTGAGTCAGAAAATGCCCAGGTTTGCACACATTAATGAGTGTCCCTGCAAATCCTGGGATGTGCCCAGCACTGGCACGGGCAGGTGGAGGCTGCTGGAGCTGCTGTGCTGAGGGGAGCACTGAGACATCTCTGAGTCAGGGGGTGCTGCAGGCAGGGGCTCCTCGGGGTTTTCTTCATCCAGGGGATCCATTCCAGTGCCTGCAGAGACAAATCCCTCCAAGTCATCACCTCTCTGCCCGTGACTGCTGTTCCAGGGAACTTCTGCTTCGTCTCCTGTGAATCCCCCTTTTCCTCTGCTCCACTGGCAGCAGCAGTGGGCACATTCCTCTGGGGAACCCAGCCGTGGGCACAGCAGCACAGCTTGGCTCTTTGGCATGGTGGGATCTGAATTCCTGCCTCTTTCCCTTTCTCCTGCCAGCCTCAGAGACAGGAGTGGCCTCCACTGATGGAGCTCTGTGGCTTCTCTGGGCTCCCTGACTCTCCAAGAGTACAGACCTGCTCTACAGACAGGCTCTTGTCCTGCCCGAGGTGGATCCTGGAGGCTTTTCAATAAATCCCTGCTTTATTCTCTGCTCTGTCCAGTCTCTGTTCCAGCTCAGCCTTCCCAAGGCATCACCTCTCTCCCATCCCTGTGCTCATCCTGGGATTTCCCACCTGAGCACGCTCTGCCCAGCCCTCAAAGATGAATTGTTTGGGTTCCATTCAATCCCTTTTAAGCCCCAGCAAGTTGGCTGGACTCTCCCAGTGCGAGGAACCAGAGGTGGAGGGAACTGCTTTGGCCAAACCCCACTATTTTATTTTTTAATTTTTTTTTAATTTTATTTTTTTAAAATTTTATTTTATCTCCCAGGTTTAATTAGAATGGTTTGCCTGGAAAATTTGGCTTTCTGTGATAAAAGACCTCTCTAATGAGAGATTAATCACGATTGAAAAACCTCCTGAACCGAGGTGGCTGCTGCTCTGTGAGTGTTCCTATGCCAGTGTGTTCATGCATATAAATCTGTTTACTAAACAGTTTTAACCTGCTCTAAACACAGCCTGCAGTTATCTTATCTGTCCTGCTGAGGAAAACAAACAGATGCATCCAAACACCCAAACACTCCTGGATAAGGAGCTCCTTATCAGCCCTGCTTCCCCAGTTAAACCCTCACTCATTCATTCATTTCACTCATTTTTATTTCCCAGCCATGGCTTTTTAGGAGCACCGGCCAATATTTCACATCAGCAGGGTTTGGATCTTGGGAAGATGCAGTTCTCTGATGGTTTCTTTGCTTTCTGCATCCATCCCTTCAGCTTTGTCACTGCTTTCCCACCTCCGTTAATTAGCGCCTCTTCTCCTGCATTTCTCTCCTGGGTAACTCATTCAAAGCCTTAGCAGAGAAAAAAAAAAACCCAAAAAGAGAAATTACCCAAAGCCTGGCAGAATTTTTGCTTTTTTATATGTTTTGTCAAGGGAGGAAGGAGAAGGGGTAAGGTTCCAGGACATCCCTGGTTCTGGGCTCCCTGCTCCACTCCCCAATTGAGATAAAACTCCAAAATTTCCCTGCCCTTTGGGAGAAGTGCCTGTGCTGCTCTCTGCAGCTCCAGGTGGAAGGGAGGGGCAGCAAGGAGAACCCAGGGGCAGGAGGTCAGGCCTGGATGTCCACCCTGAGCCCTCGGTGACAGTGGGACACCCCACCCCAGCCCTGGGAGCTGCTCCTGGCACAGAGGGCACCTGTCCCTGCACCCCGAGCCCAGGGACACCAGCACAGGCATCTCCTGGTGTTTGGGACTGTCAGGAGCTTGGGAAGGCGCTGCTGGGGACACCACAGAGTCAGGGTCAGGCTCAACCTTCCCTCCCTGGCCTTTTTTTGAGTGTCCTTTTCCCTCTCTCCAGCTGAATTCCCACCCTGCTCCGAGGGGCTCTGAGGATTTTCCACAGTGCACCCCAACCCCAGATGCACAAAATCCCCCTCCCATGCCCGGTGTGCCCACAGGGACCCTCCAGGGCTGGTTCCCAGCACAGGGGAACCCTGCAGGAGGTGGGAATGGGAATGGGGATGGGATAATGGGAATGGGATAATGGGATAATGGGAATGGGATAATGGGAATGGGAATGGGAATGGGGATGGGGATGGGAATGGGGAATGGGAACGGGGATGGGAGTGGGAATGGGAATGGGATAATGGGAATGGGACAGGGACAGGGAATGGGAATGGGATAATGGGAGTGGGGATGGGAATGGGAGTGGGAATGGGGATGGGAATGGGAATGGGAATGGGATAACGGGAATGGGGATGGGGATGGTAATGGGATAATGGGATAATGGGAATGGGAATGGGAATGGGAATGGGATAATGGGAATGGGGATGGGAATGGGAATGGGAATGGGGATGGGAATGGGAATGGGAATGGGAATGGGGATGGGAATGGGAATGGGGAATGGGAATGGGAATGGGAATGGGAATGGGGATGGGAATGGGAATGGGAATGGGGATGGGAATGGGAATGGGAATGGCTTCACCTCCCAACCCAGAGCACTCAGTGATTCCCTGAGTCCAGCAGAGCAAGGTAGGAGCACACCCTTACCTTGGGCACATGGAAATTCCTGAGCCTCATCCCTGGTTAGAAACTTCCTTAGCAACGAGTGCAGGGATGAGCCCCACACCAGAGGGAAGGGGCAGCCACACCCCACCAGCTGCCAGGAGGGCAGAGAACACATCCCCTGCACACCCATCACATCTGGTGTCACCCTGTGCAGGTGTCCCAGAGTCCCCAAGGTGTCCCAAAAAGTCCCCAGAAATCTGTGAGGAGGAAACTTCCTCGAGTCCAAAGGAACAGCCAGGCCCAGGCCAGGAGTGAGCTCGTTGTGGATGGGGATGTTTTCAGCAGAAGGTTGTCTGAAATCCCAGAGCCTGCACTGAAAATGGAAGGAGAGAACTTCCAGGGGGCTCTAAGTGAAGGTAAAATTCAGCCCACGAGTCAAACCTGGCTAAAATAAGAAACAAGCTGACACCTGGCTGATACCCCTGCCAAATCAGCTGTGCAATTTAAAGAGAGGGATTGGGACTGGGACACCCAAAGCATCCAAAACTCCCCAGATCTCCTTGGAAGTCAAGAACCAGCTCCTGCCTCGCTTCAAATTCACTGTGAGCAGAGCTGATTTAATTTCTTCTCTCTGCTTTCCATCCCCAGCTCTGCACCCCCTGCAGTGGGGCCATCCCAGCAGCGCTCCCTGCTCGCTCCTCTCCTCCGGGGAAGGAAAGCATCACCCAGGGAACAATTGACACCGGGGTCTTGCAACACCCAGCTTCTCCTCGGAGGTCTTCCACCGAAGGAACAAACAGGCCCAACCCTGCTCTCTTCAGGAGGTCTGATAAGATCACTGCCCAAGGGGCCGTGGCTGCAGGCCAGGGCTCTGGCCCAATAAACCATTTTCTGCAGGACCACCTTGCCTGGACTTGTCTTTCCACGGCAGCCAGGCGAAGCAAAGCCTTCAGATGCTAAAAACGTGCGACTGCTGTTGGTGTTTGTCCAACATGGGGAAGGCTCATAAATCTCCCGGGGAAAGGTGGAACAGGAGCAGCGATTAAGAAAAACAAGAAACTTTCTGCATTGATTGCTCTGCTGCTCCCTCCACAAGAGCTATTGCCTGTTGATGAAATGCCTCCCTGTCTGGCTTCCAACCCTGCCGGGGCTCTTTCCAAATCTCCCGCATTACAAGGCAGACACACGCACGGGATCAAAGGGAAAGCACCAATCCATGCGTGCAGACCTGTCCAAAGCTGGAGAGCAAAAAATCCACCGCCACAAAGTGACTTTTTTTTTTTCCTGCCTTTTCCCTGCTGTTAAAGCCCCAAATTGAGGCACTTTATAAAATACCAACTAACTCTCTGCTTCTGATTTTCGGGGGCTGATCTGAGCCGTTTGCAGGTGCTCGGACAAAGCCACCCCAGAGATGTCCACGCTGTTCTTTCTGTTCCCAGCTGTTCTCTCAGGATGTTCAGCCCCTGTCCCCCATGCAAACGAGGCAGAGCAGTGACCAAAATCCTGCCGGGGGAACAGGAGGAGAGGCAGAGCCCGGCACAGCTGGGAAGCAGCGGCGAGGAAAGAACATTTCCTGTTTTCCAGCAGACACGAGGAGGAACAAGGAGGAACAATCCTTTGTGCTCGCTGCCAGCCAGGGAAATTGCTGGGGCCGTCTCTGAGGATGTGGGGTGTACAGAGAAAGGGAGGTGGAATGTCACGTAGGGCACAGAGGAGGACACCTGTGTCCAGCGCGGTGTCCAGCGGGGTGTCCAGCACAGCTGACCAGTGCAGTCCAGCCCAGCTGACCAGTCCAGCCCAGCCCTGCTGCCTCCCCCCGCTGTCCCAAGGGAAGGGAAGTTTGTGCAGGAGCTGGGCTGGAACAGCTGCAGGGAGAGGGGACTCAGGAGGTTCCAATTCTGTCACAGCTCCGTGAGCAGAGCTTGTGCTGAGCTGGGGTCGGTTCCTTCTGCCCTGTCCCAAGAGGAAACGGCCTTAAACTGCACCAGGGGAGGCTCAGATTAGGTATTAAAAAACCCCAAAATCACTGAAAAAGTGCTCAGGCATTGGAATAAGTTGCCCAGGGAGGTGGTGGTGGAGTCACCATCTCTGGAGCTCTTCCAGATGTGGCGCCTGGGGACGTGGCTTAGGTGGGATTTGATGGTTGGACCTTGAAGGTCTCTTCCAGGCTTGGTGGTTCTGTGACTGAGGTGGGTCTGAAAGAACTCAGGGTCAGGAAAAAGCAGATTCCTTTATTTAGGAGCCTCCTGCCTCTTCAGAGAACCTTCCTGCTATCCCAGACTGGAAATGCAATGGAGCATCTTCCCCTGGAGATGCTTCTTCAGAGCAGGGGGGAGCTGGGACTGGGATAAAGCTGGTTGTGCCCTAGCCCTGAGCTGATGTTTAGGACAGACCCCATTTCCACCCAAAGCTGGAGCTCAGGGGCTCAGCTCAGTCCCTGCTGTGGGATTTCAGCCCATGTTCATATCTCCTGTCACAGAAACAAGATTAAAAAGCCTTTTGTAAAATATTCCTGCCAAACACTCTGGAATGGTGTAGAGTTTCCAGACACATTCAGGAGGAATCCAGAAATTGTTCTTAGTGACATTCTAGAAAGACATGAAAGAAGAATATTTCAATACAATAAAATATTTCAATGCAGGAACCTTTTCCTACTCTTTCCTTGGGATCCCTGTAACAATTCTGGGAGAACCCAGAAAAATAAAGCTTCACAGTCTTGTAGGAAAAAAAAAATAAAAGAAGATAACTGAAGGCTGGTGAATCATGGATAAAGCAGGATGTTCTCAGGGTCCTTTGGAAGAAAAGCTTGGCTTTATTTGCAGGGTTAGGGAGACACTTGCAGCTTTGCAGAGCAGCTTCTCCTGCAAGTGCTGCCAGGACCAAGACTTGATCAGGACAATCATGAGAAATCAGCATCTCTCTGAGCAGGCAGCTGAGCCCAGTGCCCCAGACCCTGCTGGGGACAGGCTGGGCACTGACCAGCACAGACACAGAGCCGTGGTGGGGGTATCCCAGCAGGAATTCCATCAGTGGGAATTCCATCCAGGAATTCCATCAATGGGACCTGTGTCTGCTTTGGCCACGTCCAGATGTCAGCCAAGGTCTGCCACAAAGCTGTGACCTTTAAATGTGAGCCCAGAGGTGAAGGCTGGCCTGAGGCACATCCGTGGTGTTGGACACAAAGGTTGGCATCTGAGGGAGAAAAAACAGCCTCTTCCTTCAGCTGGAAATAAAAGGCAAAGTGGGGAGAGGTGCAGAGGGGCAGAGTTTCACTGCTGGAGCACAGAAATGCAGACACCACACACAGCTCCGGGAATGAGGCACAAACTCCAGGCTCTGCTTCAAAGGAGAGGAACAAACAGCGAGACAATGAAAAATCCCGTGGGGAGAGAGCCCCAGGTGTGTGTCCTCCACAGCAAACACCGCTGGGAGCAGCTGGAAAAGCCCAGGCTGCAGCTGTGTCCCTGCCTGCGGGGATCCCAGCCTGCAGCACACAGGGAATGGAGCTGCTGGGCTGGACAGGTGCAGAACGACAGGGATTATTGCACCTGCAAGAGAATGGAGCTGCTGGGCTGGACAGGTGCAGAACGACAGGGATTATTGCACCTGCAAGAGAATGGAGCTGCTGGGCTGGACAGGTGCAGAACGACAGGGATTATTGCACCTGCAAGAGAATGGAGCTGCTGGGCTGGACAGGTGCAGAACGACAGGGATTATTGCACCTGCAAGAGAATGGAGCTGCTGGGCTGGACAGGTGCAGAACGACAGGGATTATTGCACCTGCAAGGTGCTGACAGGGGACTCAGTCAGGGCATTTCATGCAGGAATTATTGCACCAACAGCTCAGCTTGGTACCATCCATCTCATATTTAAAAATACAAATTCTTTAAGTGGCCTGCTGGGGAAAATGGAGACAAGTGGAGGTGCTCTGGTTGTGTCCCAGCCCCCAGCCTGGCTCAGACCATTCCCAAGGGAGACTTTGACTGGTGTTGCACAGGGCAGAGGGGATGGCAACTCCTCTGCCACCACACCGTGTCTGTGCCTGTGTCTGCTGCCTTCCCCCTGCCTTGGAGAGGGGATTTTGGCCTCATTTGCACAGTTTGGTGATGGATGGCAGTGGGGTGAGCTGAGCAGAGTTCTGAACTCTGCAGGACCTGAGCAGCCTCGCTGGGAGCCTTTCCAAAGTGTCCCTTCAGTGACAACTCACAACAAGAGCTGAGACAGTCACTCCCCTTAATTATTGTGAGCAGCTCTCACTCCTGAACCCACACATCCACACAGAAATCACTCCAGCACGGGAAGAGCCCTGATTTTGGCCACAGGACGCTGATTTCTCACAGGTTTAGGCTGGTGTTTGCCAGCTGTGCCCACGGGAGCTGCTGTGCACAGAGCAGGGCAGCGTGTGGCACTGCCATGAGAACGTGGCCA
>VWYP01032718.1:125030-204386 GCA_013400435.1 Pycnonotus jocosus | reverse complement strand
CAAAAAATGTATTCACAAAATTCACAGAATTCTGTGGTTTTCATGGACTGTATTATATAGCACATAAGCACTGGAGACAGACCAGAGTATAATATTGTATTGTCTGATACTGTATTGTATCATATTTTATTTTATGGGTTTTTTTCTGCTTTTTTTTTTTTTTTAATTTTATTTTTGTTGTGTGGTGGTGCTCAGCTGTTCTCCTTTGATTTTTTGGGTTTCAGTGCTACTACCAGAATTAAAGGTGGAAGAGCTGTGACATTAAGAAGTAATCCTCCAGCTAAAAATAGGAGAAGTCCTATCAAGTGTGTTAGTCACTTTGTGAAATTATGATCATCATCCACTGAAACATTGGGAAACTTTCATGAACTTGGTTATCTTCACATATATGGGAAGTGAATTCTAAACTTTGGTCTGGTCTTCAAACTGGATTGTCCTTAATTCTGCAATTGAGAGCAAAAAGATTAATTGTGTTTTACATAATTTGTCCTCATACCTCTAAACAGGTAGGCTGGAATAAGTGGCAACTGTGGTACTGAACCATTATGTGAAGATACATATAGAAGGAAAAAGATTGTAATAGCTCTTGATTAACATGTGAAAAAGACACAGAACCTATGTGAAACTTACTTTTAGCAAGAAAAACAGCATGGTATCTAAATAATGAAAATCAATTCAGTGAACTGCTTTCTGCAATTAAAAGCTGCCATGCAAAAAGGACAGTGTTTAGGAATGAACTCTTGCATTGAGGGATAAGCATGCATTATTTTGTTCATAATTGTGACTGTCTTCAGAAAATTAATTTGTGAACAGAGGTTTAAAAGTCTCTATGGCTAATCACTGTTGTAAACAGATTTTATAGCATATTTCAGAAAAATATCAGGAAAGCAATTTTTATTCTGGACCCTTGAAAATCACTTACTACTGAATATAGAGAGCTGTAGTCAAGAGATCACAAAGGGGTAGAAGAAAATAAGTTTACTTTTCTCTGAGAAATCTGAGCTTTAAAATATGCATGGATTACAGGATGTAACAAAAATGGTTTTTCAGAACTGGTTTCTTATTTTTATGGTGTTACTGTAACTACTTTATGCATAATATATAACTTATAATGTTGCAGCCATATTGTGGCTGAGATCAAATTAGCTGTGTGCACAGGTGAAAACCCCAATTATTTTTCATGTACTTATTTCTGAATCTTTGTAGCAAAGAACATGATTTCACAGAAGTGCTGAGAACCATGGGAGGGCCAAGCCCTGAAACACACTGCCCAAGAGACTGTGGACAAGACTTTACCTGGTAAGATCCTGGTAGACAAATTAAATGCTGAGTTGCTCAGTTTACTGTCTCCAGAGATCTGTCCTAAGGTTTTCCATGGTTCTACTTCTGAAGTAGAAGTGGAGTAGCTGAGGTGTTCGGGTGTATGTTGACAAAGTCCACACGCATGTGTTTTCTGTAGTGCTGGAATTCAGGGAGAAGCATATATTTGTGATGCTCATACCTGGTGTTCTTCAAGATCCTCAAGGAATACATGGACTCACAGAATCACTTAGGTTGGAAGAGAGCCTTAAGATCACCAAGTCCCACCATTAACCCAGCACTGCCAAGCCCACTACTAAACCATGTTGATAAGTGCCACATCTACAGATGTTTTAAATACCTCAAGGGATGGTGACTCAACCACTTCCCTAAACAGCCTGTTCCAGCACTTGACAACCCTTTTGGTGAAGTGAATTTTCTTAATATGCACTCCAAACCTCTCCCTGTGAAACTGGCGGTTGTTTCCTCTCATCCTACTACTTGCTACCTGGGAAAAGAGACAACAACCATTTCATTATGAGCACATTTCAAGTAGTTGTAAAGTGCAATAAGGTCCCAGGCTCCTTTTCTCCAGACTAAACAGCCCCAGCTCCCTCAAGTGTTCCTCATAAGACTTGTGCTCTGGACCCTAAACACCATACACAACGTGTCTTTCATTTGCCTCAATACAGACAGTCTGGGGGGCAGGTGAAGAAGTGGGTGATAAATGTTGAAGAGTTAGTGGTAAGAGCAGTTAATGATAATATTTTTTTTTAACCAGTCTTTGTCTGCAGCTTCTTGTTAGAGACAATGCTAACCAGATGCTCTACTTTAGTTTGTTCAGATGTGATTTTGCAAGCATAGAGCGTGCCATGAATCTATCATTATGCCTGTGAGATGGCATAATATCTGTAACAAGTACAATCAAAACTCCACCAGACTGCCTTTTGTATGGCATTGAGGTGCTTCTTGAAAAAGACAGAGAGTTATCTTGAGCTGTGGTATTTACATATCAAACATACCCGCCCTGGTGATTCCATATTGTATTATCAGCATGCAAATTGCCATGCCTTTGAATTTTTCAGCTTTTAATATTAACAGCAGTTAAACTATTTTGTCTAGTGTAAGTGGAAGTTAGAGAACTATCATGATGACCATTGAAGGGATGCAAAGGAGAAAGAAATTAGACAACTTTCAGGGATAATCTGACCAAAAGCCTTTTCTGCAAAAATTCCTCTCATGCCGACCTGTAGCATCAAGTCCCTTGAGTTGCAGTTGGGGAGTCAAAAGCTAGAGCCCTGGTGACTACACTGGTCTCTACGGCCTTGAGATGAGCCCTGAAAATGAGGCTAGGGATGAGTCTTTTAGTTTTTACTGGTCTAAATGAATGGACTTTTATTCTCAGAGAGAGTATAAAACTTTTGTGTGCTACGCTTCAACCAGCTAATTTGTTTACTATGGCAAGCAAGGAAAATTAAATTTCAGACACTTCAGTGAAGCTACAGGAACTGGAAGGAGAAATCTTAGTTTGATTTAACAGAATTAGTTTGATTCTGATCAAAAAAACCCAAACCCATAGCCAAAAATAAATCCCTGATTAAGACCAGGTTTGGACTGGATCAGACTTGTACTGAGCAAGCATATATAATTTTATTCAGAAACCTATTACTTAGCTATTCTTAAGGAGCAAAAGTTGTGTCATTCCACTGGCTTTGTCTTATAAAATTAAAACCTCAAATCCAGATTTCACACATCTAGTACTATTGCCAAGCAGTGGATTATTGATGTTTGCAATATATTCTCTATGTGTAGAGGATAAATTGCACAAGATTTAGGAGTCTGAACAAAATTATTCCACAGAGAGGTTTTCCACAAAGCATCAGACACTTCATTCTATTAGGAGATGAGATTTAGTGTGGAAAAATAAACATTTCTTGCAAATGCTTTTTAAGGAATTTTCCATCCTCAGTAGCGTCTAAATAGTAACTAACAATTCTTAACATTGCTTCCTCTACCAGAACTTTCTACATTCTAGATCTGTTCACTCACATAACTCAGTGACTATCACAAGGTTTCCCAAACTTTTTAAGAGCTAGGTCTTCTAGAAGACAACTTCAGTTTCAGCAGCTTGGTCTTTATCAAACATTGTAGCCTCATGCACAGCTCTCTTGTTCGTCTTTTTTAGTAGTCCTTTATTTGCAGTAGTGAAATATTTGAAAAAAGGTAGTGCTAACTTTCAAATTATGGCAATTTCTCTCTTGCATTCATGAGTAGGCAGTGGAGTTTTAGGGTGTGCTGGTGTTTGAGTTATCACTAAAATGAATGTATTTTGTCTTCAGAGTTATTGAGACTCATTGCTGCCCTCCTCTGGTTAGGTGGGAGAGGGTGAGCCCTGTCCTTTGAGATCCATTAAGGATTCTTTTATTAGCTCTTGTATAAGCTGGCCTAGAAGATAGTGATTTGAAGAAAAATGACCCTATGTGGTAACAATGCCAGCTCGATGGGCCAGAGCTGGTCAACTTGGGTCTCTTAATAGCATCAGGATAAAACCCCTGCTCTTTCATATCTATTGGTGCTTGCCTGAAGTGGGGGTGAGGAGGTGAGGTCCAGTGTCAGCAGTCAGCAGAAGTAAGATAAAGGATGTCAAGCCTTTCATCAGTGTGCCAGGATCTCTCTCTCAAGAGGTTTCTGCATGGGTGAGCTTTGTATAAAGGCCAGACCTTTGGTCCTAGGGGAAACAACTCCTATGTCTTGGCATGACACTTAAGCTGAGTGGACAAAAGGATTTTGGTTTCAGCCCTTCTCCTTAGCTGTGTTATCCTATAAACCTACCTTGGATTCAATTTAGCCCTGGTAGGATTACAGTACTATGCCTCTCTGCTAAGACTGTGGCAGTTTGCCATTTTAATCTATGCTGTGTGTCTAAGTAATTCTTGCCTGCTCATCTGAGCAACTTTTCACTATATTTGAGCTGGGGAATAAGAAGGAAACAACAGATGTGGAAAATGCAAGCTGAACAGAAATTTCAGCTTTTGAATAATCTGCTCCTTTCATCCCTTATTTTCCCATCTCAGCTTTGGAACTTTACTTATTCAAGTGAAGCAAAACTTATATTTATTCATTCTTTATATGAACTCCAGCAAAACATTGGAGATTCAGCTCTCGGGAGAGAAAAATCCAGGGCTAAATTTTCATGTTTTCTGTCAACATCTGAACACAAACCTCTTCTGTCTCTTCAGGGACTGCTTTGTTTATGACATTTTTTATTGTTTTAGGTAAGTACTTGGCTTCTGAAGTGGGCTCTTGTAATGTTTGTGGCCTCCAAACAGACAAAGGCAGCAATGCTTTTATCCTTTTGACTACTCATTCTTTGTATTCTGAATGCATTTGTGAGATGGAACCTCCAAGGAAGGACCAAAATAGTTACATAGCCTTCAAGCATGAATAGCATGCACCTGGGGATGTACTCATTGGGTACTTATATTCTACTTCTCAAGCCTTGCATATTAACAGTTTTCACTTTCTTCTTTCACGTAACTTAAAAAATATAAAGTTAAGAGTCAAAAACAATCTCAGCAACAAGTATATTGGTTTTTACTCTGAAGTCTAGGTATGACAGAAAAGAGTCTTAAGGCTCTTCTGAAACTTTGCCCAGAAAGTTATATGCAATATTTGAACATAAAAATACAATTACAATAAATGATTGATTGATTGATCTTTCTGAAAATGTTTACTCTTCTGTTTACTTCTAGAATTTTACAGTACCTTGGCATCTTCATACTTTTATAAAAGCTCAAACCAGAGCCTAGATGGCTGTACAAATGTCTAGAAGATGGTGCTCTGTCGCAGAAAGTTGAAACTCTCCTTATTTCTATTTGGGGTAGCAGGTAAAATGACAAACCACATACCTACATAAACAGTGGAACCTTTTTCCTTTGTTGTTGATGGAGCCACCATTCTTCCTAAATTGCACGTTTGCAGCCCTCTCCCAAAATTCTTTTACATTTAAGATGCAGTAAACCCAAGTTTTTATTACTACTTGCCTTCTTATCTGGACCCTGATGTCACAGTCAGTGACACCATCACAAGCTGGTGCTAAATAACAAAATTATGGAAGAATTACATCATTCCACTTTCAGAGCCATAGAAGCCAAAGAAAGAGGTTATAGAACAAATTAAAGTCACAGTCATCTTGAGATAATTCAAAGAACGTGTTTTAAGTCAGCAAGCAGTTTCTTTGCACACATTCACTCTCAGTTTGTTCTTCATACATTTTTCATATAAATTCAAGTGCTTCAAAGAACTGATTATTGTACATAACTTCCAGGTTTTTTAAATTACAAGCTATTCCATCGTTTTGTTAGCCATCGTTATGTTAGCCATAAACCGGGTGATCGTGATGTGCATTCCTGGGTGTACTGTGCCCAAGAAGAAAGGGTGCAGAAGCCAGGAATTCCCAGTTTCCTTGACAAGAAGTGCTAGTTTACCCAGTGTGAATATGGGAAAGGTGCTGGTTCAGTCATCTAAATTCCTGAATTAAAATTCTCTCTCTGTGGTAATCTTCCAGAGCAAGGTGCTGAGGCAATTAATGGTCACAGACCATTCAAACCTTGTTCTGCAGCAAGTTGAACAGCATTGTTACCAGAAGATTTTTTTTTACTTCAGAGGATTCCATTATGTTGGACTAAGAAGCTAAAAAAAATTATGTATACATATTTTGCATTTTGTATTCAGGCAAAATTTAATGTGATTTTTTTCTGAGAGCCTTTTTTGGTGAAATAATGGGTTATAGATCCTGCTTGAAAACCCATACCTTCAATTTGGGTTTTTTAACTTAAAGAGAGTGTACATCTGCTTTAACAGGATTGTAGTGTGATGCATTAAGAAAAAGAGTTTCAAAGGTGATTGAGAAGTAATTAACATACTTCATAAGATCAAGTAAATAGAAGTTTACTTAGGAGTACACCCAAAAGTCAGCAGGACAACCATCAATGCTGACTGAACTTCTCTGGCATGTCATAGCACATGAAGAGGCAGTAAATATAGTTTGAAATGTCTTGTTTTGATATTGACATAATTTACTTGCAGAGTACTATTTTACAATACTTAGTATCAAATCTCATATCAATATGCAGCAGCAAAGTCTGAAAATTACATAATAAAATACAAGCAGCTGTGAGATACATCATAAAGATGACACAAAATTATGTGAAACAAATAATATTTTAGAGTAGAATTACCCTATTTGCTAGAGCTATTACTAGAAAAACTTTCTCTGCATTGATTATTCACAACCCAGATATTTCATAGTATAAATCACATGATATAACATAATATGTTTTCCAAACCAAATGCCTTCTTGTACTTCTGGACCGTTTCTTGGAAGATATTCCTGTAAGTGATTGATTTTAAACAAGAAAGGAGATAAACCTCTGTTATTAACCACTTGAAAGAATTGAAATGGGGAATAGTCAAAGTTCATTCAGAGTTCTTTTTTTTTCTATTCAGATGGGTGAAAGTTTACTAAGACTTTTCCGTTATTGCAAAGAAAACCTCCATAAATTCTCCCCGCTCTACCCATCAATAAAATTCAAACAAAACCCAAAATGAGTATTATTTATATCAGAAATAAATACTATTTATTACAGAAATAGGAAAGAATTATTTTAAGCAGAATAGAAATTCAACAGTTTGACAATTTTATATGTGAAAGAGAGTTGAATGAGAGTCATAAAGCCTTAACTAGAATATAGTAATCTGCATGAGTAGTGGTATTTTAATAAACCAGCAGTTTTGAAATGATTTTCAGTCCTCACAGTCTGACAGTATTTATGAATAGAGCTCATTCAATTCCATCTTTCTCTGGTTATGCCTCCATAAAACCTTCATAATCAGTGGAAATTTAATTCCTGGTGGTGCTGCATTAAGTTGTTAAAATTATTTGTTCTATAAAGACATTCTCTGTAAGCCTTTTTAATTTGTGTGTGTTTGTTTGTTTGTTTGTAAGAAAGAAAGAGAACACACTTTTTGGCATCATGTATCTAGTATTTATTTGATATGTTATGTGACTGGGACTAAATTTATAGCATGTTGCACTCCTCTGTGGTGACTGTTTCTACCTGCAGTTTTTTCAGCTTGTTCCACCTGTTTCAGTTCTGTCATATTAAATAGGTCCAGAAGCTAGGACAAAGGAAGAAATAACACCTCATCAGGAGGAACTGCTGTTGAGTTTTCTTCATAATGTAGATGCTGTTCATTAAAAGCTAGGATTCTTACTACAGTGTTCCCCTTCTTCAACCATGGAAACAAGGCAATGCATATAAAAAGTGCAGAAAGTACTTAGGCAGCTGAAATATATTTACTCTGTTTATGCCTCTAATTCAGCTTTTGATTTCCTTCACAAACAAATTTATATCTTGGATAAAGAAAATAAAATGGGGGTAATAGAAAGCAACCTAAATCTGAGAAAGTAAAAAAACGTGACAAGCTTATTTTCCTAAAGTCCTCATGCATGCATTTCTGATGTTAACATGGTTCATTTTAGTCTGCAGGAATTGAGTCTCATGAAATAACATTGTGCTATGATACAGAAACATTTTCAAAGTGTTACATTCTTTTGTAGAAGTACATCAAGTGCTTTTGGTGGCGTTATTTTATAAAACTACTTTACTAGCACTTCATACTCAGTTTCTCAGAGTATTAAAGTGTTACTTTATTCATCTGATAGCAATTGATTGTTTCTCAATTTTATATAGCAGAGCTTATAGAAAAATAGCAGAAAAAAATCTGATACAAGATGAATTGCTGAATATAAGATAACCAAATTCTTCTGCTCCAGCAGCAGCTGCCAAACTGGAGAGTTGTCTCATACCCTCAATTAGATTGAGGCTGTATTGAGGCCTTATTATTGCTATTTAAGCATTTAAAGTTTCACATAGGTTGGAACTTCTGACTACAAATGAATGAAAGTGTACATGGTTCACTGTGCCCTAACAACACTGTGGGCAGATATTTCTAACTCCTTACATTATCAATTCATATTTGGCAACCTCCTGAAGAGGAAGAGCTGCTGGTAATTTTTTTATATTTGCCTCATTTATATCATTGCAAATTAAATAAAAGGCAATGATATAAGTGCTGAGTAAGTAAATAAAAGGACATTACTATTTTGCTGTCTTTTTTAGTTACATTCCTACCTGGATGAGTCTTGCTCAGCAGGTAAATTAAAATCCCATAGGATATTCCTTGTTCTTTACACTTCTAAAATATGTAAAGAAATTAGGGCTTTTGCAAGTGAAGTAGCTCTGCTAGCACCCTCCAAACATTCAACAGCAAATTATTGATTCAGCATTCTCTCTATAAAAAAACCCAAAAAAACAGCACAAACAAAAATTCATGTCAGATTTTCTGTAACACAACTTCTGGGAAAGAAGCCCTCTATATTGCATTGAAGCTGTTATTTAATTGCACAGCATGTCAGTTCATGGTGTTTTCTTGCAGCCTCATGTATGTGTTTAACAGGAAATATTGAAATAAGCTCAACTGGTCACTGTCTCAGAGAAGACGATCAAGCACTGAAAGCAAATCTCCACTGTCTTTGCCAAGACAAAGAGAAGGAGCTAGCTTAGAATGACTCCTCTCATCCCTTCTAGAAGTTATACCAGAGACAAAAAGGCCTTATAATCAATGGTGGAAGAACAAGGGGATGTCAGATGTTCATTGAGCAGCCTGACCTCTATCCACAGTGCTGAGCATGACCATTTCTTCTACAGGCACTGGCAAAGCCATCCTCAGTGTGTCCAGTCCCTGGGACAGGTGGCAGAGCAGCAGTGAGTCTCCTCTACAGCTCGTGTCCTTAAGTGTAGGGCCCTTAAGTGAGGACCCTCTGACCATTGCAGTGGGCCCTTGTCTTAGCCTGCACTGCTGTTCATCAGCTTGAATGTAAAGCTGCAATGGGAAACCATGGAGAGATTTAAATCACAGCTTGCAGGCAGCCATAGTTTGGTGAAACCAACTGTTGTGAATTCAAATATCTTAAGAACACTAAGCTATGGGATGTTACAAATGTTCTGAATAAGAGTGCATGTTGTCAACTACTTTTTTGTGTGTTAGGTATATGTCAAATCTTGGTATATAATTAAACAAAGCTTTGTTTAGAGCAGGCAGAAATTAGTCAGTGTCTTTCATTGTACTCGTATCACTGCAAATTAACAGCCTCTAGTTTGTGAATGTACTGAAGCAGCCCTTTTAATTGATTAGTATAATGTGCTTGATTTAATAATATTTGCAAACAGTATCATTTTCTATCAGCCTCTAATGTGGATGTCAGTGTGCCTAGTGTCTTTTGCCTACAAATCTGATCCTCTTATTTATTAATGTCAGATTTCATGTTTTTGCACTGTCATACTCTGCTGCTCAACAATGGTGAGTAATCAGAGTTCTACTCTTAGATTTCTCCTAGCCAAGCAGAAGCAGTACATGGGGAATGGTAAATGCCTTTAAATACATCCCACCTGAAAGCAAGTGGCAGCTGTTTTATAATCTGATTGAATTTGGCACTGATGGAACCACTGGGGCTGCTCTTTGCAGTGGCTAGAGATATATTCTGTATATACTCCCTGTGCTTTTCTACTCCCCTGGATACATAGCTGAGATATTAAGAAATTATCTCTGGGCAATTGCCAGATAGGATATAGTTTGTTTCCTGGAGATCAATATCCTAGGGTGGAGGGACTGTGTTAGTGGTTCAGCACTTCTGCATGAACACAATTAATTATATAGGTGAGCCCTGTGTTTAGACACTTTCATCTTTGATCTGCCTAACAGCCTCTCTTCTAGGGATTATCCTCCATCCTTACTGACTAATTTGACAACAGACTTTATCTGTGTCCTTTGAGATAAAGATGAGAGACAGAGCTGTCTATCAGTGCTCTGAGTTTTGTAGTGTTAAAAAAAAAAAAAAAGTCTTTACAACGTAAACTCCATTATGAAGGATACAAAGGAAGTCCCCACTGCAAGTATTCTAATAAAAGAGAAATCCCCTGGTGCTACTGAGGACAGAAATTGTAATGAGTTCTGTTCTGCTTTAAATTACTAATTGACTTTTTTTCTAAAGAACATCTACTAGGAATCTTGAAGTTTTATGGCAAATGCTAAACAGCAGCTGTTTTCTAATTGTGCTTCCCATTCTACGGTCCTCACAAATATCTCTTTAGAATAATAAGCTGGAGACAGTTTCAGTCAAAAGCAATGCTGATCAGAGGCAACTGTGTTAGTGTAAGAGGATAGGTCACAAGCTCAGAAAAGCCATGAAAATTATGGATGAGCTTTAATAAATCTCTCTCCAAGGTTCTTTTATACGTTGGTATTTTCATAGCTTGTTTTATGGCATGAGAACCTGACATGCTGCTGTGAGCATTTCCTGATGAATATCTGCCTATGAGCACACAGTGAAAGAAGTAATTACAGCATTAATACTTAGTTTTATGTCATTAAATCACTATTTGGACCTAGGCATAATTTACATTTAAAAGTATGATTATCATTTACAAATCATCACTGATGATCCCCTTGATAACAAAATTACTGGTAACAAGATGTTCTTCTGGACAAAGTCTGGACTTTTGTGCCAAACTTTGAAGTTGCAGTGGCTGCTGTGTATACACATACACACTTCTTTGCTTACATTTTTGTTTTCTTTCATTTTACTTAGCCAATTCACTGACTTGTGTGGGCCAATGTAGAAATGAATATATATTTCTTACCCTAAAGCAAACATTTTATATATAGTTGATACCAAATTTTTTTATTATTCTAGGATAAATGTATGGTGTAATTATTTGCTATTAATACTGGCTGTTTGAAAAACAAAGACAGAAAAAAAAGTCAAAATGGTGGTGGGAGGAGTACTTAAAAACAGAAGATAGGAAAGAAGAAATAGGTTATAATTTTGCAGATGTTCTCTCTGAATAATTTATTTTACACTTTAAATAGGTGGCCTGATTTTCAACTCTGTCAGACAGATTTAGGTACATGAAGTAGGTTTAGAAATGTAATTAAAAGTTTCATTAATATTTTTGTAAAGCTCAAAAGAATATTTTTTGGTAGACAAAAGTGATGGCAGGGACAAGTACTCCTAAATATTACATTTGGATCAATGTAGGATTTTGAGTCAAATGAATCAGACGCGACATTCTATATCAAGTTTGCTCCACAAATGTGCTATATCAAAAACCTGGGTTTAGGTTTTGAAGTGCAAAAGTAGAACACTTAACCCAAGAAAATCTTGATGTCATTAGTTATGCATGGGAAAACCTACTCTTGCCTGAGATGGCTGGTTCCAGCAGTGACTGGCAGATGGGAACACTAGGGAGACTGAACTGCACTGTCTTTATGGACAGCCTGAATCCACTGTGCCTGCAGGCCTGTTCTGCACTCGACTTGGACAACAACAGGAGACCATTCTGTGATGTTCCCTCAGTGGGCTGTCCTGTGCTTTGGCAGATGGGATCCTGTGGTTGACATCTGGGGTGGATGGATAGCTCTGTCAGGGCACTCCCTGTGGTGCATCAGCTACTGCATCACCCTGCACCTAAAAAATGAGGAATGCTTCAGGAAGTAAGCTGCATAGGCAGCTGGCCAGTTAGCTTTGGGACTGCTCTGGCATTGTCTGATTATATTGTATCTGATTAGAATTGTATTTTATTAAACTGCAAACCATCTCCATTGAACCATGTCTGATTGGAGGCTCAGTGAACTCAGTGTGATAAATTGCTGCTAGGTTAAAGGTCTGGCATCTTTGACATTTATCCACCTTGGTGTAAATGGCTATGAAAATCTCAAGGCAACAAGAGGTCTGGGTTCAAAGGGGACTGCCTGCATGAACAAGACAAGCAGAGCCTGCCTCTTTGTGAACTTTTGAGCAAGGAGGCATTTTATACCGTCTTTTCCATCATCTAATTTTCTTGCCTTGGGAACTCAGTTGCGAACTGACCCCAGCCCATCATGCTATTCATAAATTACTAACAGAACTTTGAAGTTCTTCATACATTTAAAGAGGAGGTTCGAAGGAATATCCTGAAGGGATTCTGGAGAGAGATGTTTTGAAAATTAAAGGAAAAAGCAGGCAAGAGATTCAATATCCAAGTGAATCTTGTATCATGGAGAACAATATTAACATTGATTCAGAATATCAGTCATGTCAAAATGTGCTAATAGGCAAATCAACCTCCTTCCACAGTTATATATAAAGATATGTATTTATTTATAGTCACAAATGTGTACTTTTGCATGTATGCAGACAAGTATATAAACAAAACCTTTTTTGTTATGGGAACATTAATATTTGAACTTTTTCTAGCTTGTAAGTATATGACATTTGTGAAGCAGCTGATTTTCCTGTGCAGGTAATGGCTTTCATTTATGCCATCCTAACAAGGATCCCCCATCCAGTTTTGCATAAACAAGTCATCACACATTTTGTAACAATTTTTAAGATGTAAATTATTTACACAGAGAATGCTTATTGCTTAGGTAGGTGACTCCTGTAGCTTATAAATAAGTTAATAACAGAAATAAATAATTCAGGTACATTTATTTTTGAATCTGTTATTATGAAATCCTTTAATATTCAGAGCAAATATATTTTAAAGATTGTTGGCATTTCTTGAGCATATGTAGGATTAATTATTGCAGTGTCCATTTCCATGGTGTGCAAACTACTTGCATGCAAAGGACCCCCAAACTAAACAAAACCATTTTACAGCAACTGAGGCCTTGTTTCAGTAATGTACTTGAATCACACTTTAGCACATTCTGAACACCACCCAGCTCATTAAAGGCTCAGCACATGCTTAGGAACTGCTGAATTCAGTAAGGGTTAGTATGAACTCAAGTGCTTTCCTGAACAAAAGCCTAAATTCTTGCTAGGCTTCTACAGACTCTAAAAATCCTCCCTGAAGGCAAATGTTATGCTACAGACAGAACATACTGCAAATGTTATTGCAGACTTTCTCATCTTTGCTGGAAGCTCCTTGCAACTGCTGTGAAATGCTCCTGCTTTCGGGGGGTTTCAAGGAGGAGGGGGTTGTGTGGAGTCACTATCAGGTTTTGCTCTTCCCAGCTTTTTCTGTCTGTAAAGCCCTGTGTTCCCATGGAGAGAGAGAAATCATCAAATGTCAGCAGATCTGACAGAGAACTTGCTGCTCTACATCTGTGCAGACCAGAACAAACAAGCTCTCTCTCCTTGCACAGTTCTGGGTGTGCTTAATCAATTAGAAAGAAGTTCAGGACATGTTGCGCTTCAATAGTTACTATCTTTTTGCTGTGTTCTTCAAGCAGAGGAATCCAAGCTGGATTTTCACTACTAAGTGGGAATTTAACTTGATTTGATGATTGAAAACTTAGCAGTTGACCTTTTGTCAGTGAATGATAGTTTTTCAGCCTGAATCTTTCCTACCTTTTCTTAATGTCCATATTCTATGTGAGGTTTTTATCTTTCCTTTTTCTTTTGTGCTAATCTTATTTTTTAAAATAATTTTCTCTTTTTGTACTTACTGTGTCTTCTAAATACTCCTTCATACTTTTCTATTTCCAACACCATAAGAAATTGCAAAATTTAACATAGAATATAAATACATTAAGTGTATTTAAAAGTTAATAAGAAGTAACATCTCAGTCCTGCCCAAAAAATCACATCACCTTCTCCAGAGAAACCCCAAACCCAACAACCCAAACCTACTTTCCTGTGTTGCGCCCCTCTCCACCCTAATTTTTTTCCTCCAGTGATTTGTTTTCCAACACCACTATATTTACCACAGTATTTGGCTGAATGTGGTTCCTATTCTGAAACAGAATAAGAAGAAAATACAGATTTATCTTTCATTAAAATTAGAGTGACTGGACTTTTCCTCAAAACCTAATGTTGGAAATAGAAACTCAAAGAAATGCAGTAATAGCTGGTTTGTGTCCATTTCCTCAGACTTACAAACAGTCAAAATAAGCAAATTTTCTATCCACTGATGCCTTGGCACATGCTGGCACCCAGATAATTAGGAAGTTACTTTCCAAGAGAAGGTCACTGTGTTTTATATAGCCTGAATATGCCAGATGTTGGGACTGCCAGTGATTTAGCTAAAGACATGAGCCAGTGATCTGGTGGCTGAGAGGATTCATTATTATTATGAATTCAACAGTAAATTTGATGAGATATTAGGACAATTAGGGTGATGATCTGCTGCTTCACAAATGTGCAGAGGAATCATTATGGAGAAGGGAAATGGATGAAATCATCAAAGTGAACATAAACTTGAACTGGATTTATAAATCATAGAGGAATTTCCCATGCAGAACTGTCTCTTACATAATACATCACTCATAAATGCTTAGTGCTTTTTGATTATGAGTACATCAACCCAACTATTTTTACACATTGTTTAGG
The DNA here is from genome assembly GCA_013400435.1 of Pycnonotus jocosus. Taxonomy (NCBI): domain Eukaryota; kingdom Metazoa; phylum Chordata; class Aves; order Passeriformes; family Pycnonotidae; genus Pycnonotus; species Pycnonotus jocosus. The sequence goes on along the minus strand of VWYP01032718.1, from coordinate 189,649 downwards.
TTTATTTATTATTTATCTTTCTTGACTTTTTACCTGAAATTGCTTAACATGCATCAGAAAAAAACACTGTGAAGGTTTGAAGGCATAGTAAGTTTCCATGGTAGTTTCCTAACAGACTGCCTTTTCTTTTAGAGACTACATTGTAAAAAAGAGTGAAAGACGTGCAAATAAAAGTTAGTAGAAATATATGTAATATACTTAGTAAATAAATAAATAAAATATCTCAAATTTAAATTGGAATCTTCCATATATATAATTTTGTTGCAGACTGTTTAAAACATGTTAACTCCTGTCCTGTTTCAGTATTATTAAAATAGTCTAGATTTGATTTCTGTCTAAAGAATAATTCACTTGTAAGATGAATGCAAAATATAACAGCACCTCCAAAAAAAGAATAAAAGAAAGTGTAATACAACTAGAAGAATAAATTTACTTCTTAGTGACAGAGTGAAGCAAAAAAAGGAATATTTAGTAATGGGTCATCTGATTTGATATACTCTTGGAAAAGTCCTTTTGTTAGCTGAATTGCTCATGGACATTAGTGTTGAGTGCATTAGCTGAATCTTAAGATTCTGTTTGAATAAAGTGAGGGACTCTAGGGGCTATACTGATCTGGATAGTTCAAGGAACAGTGACGAACTATGCATGGTTTATGTGTGGTACTGATTTATTTACTGGCTTGTTTTTATCTTAGCTTATGCTTAGCTTAGTTTAGTCAGCTTATGGAAGGTAAATTCTGTAATATGTGAGTAATATTAATTTACGGTTAAAAGCATCACCCACTGGTTGTCAAATAACTCTTGAGGTGTTGTCCTACTCTTCTTTCTGCTACGAGAAACAATATATATCACTGAAATGATCACTTTTTTCAGAGAAGTTTGGTAACAAAGTTTCCTACTGAAGAGACAACTGAAAATAACAAAGTGTCCTGTATCCATGGTGCCAGGAAACAATAGGCCTTCTGTAATTAGTTTGGACATTTCAAGAAGTATCTTTGGACTGTCGTGTTTAAAGCACAGACAGTTTTTTTCTTTGATTTGTAGAGTAAAATAGTACTTTCCTAGCCTATGACACTGACACTACATTAAAGTACAGGAGAGGAATTGCTTAAGAAATAAAAATATAGCCTATGCATTTAAAAGCTTATGTCAAAGACATCTCCCCTGGTCCAGACACAATCTGTCTTTCAGATATTATGTAGGGTATTGCCATTGAACTCATGAATGAGAACTGTTATTCTAATTGATATGGGATGGGTAACTTTTCCTAAACCTTAGGCTTTTTGAATGGTGTTTATAATTTTTTTCATCACACCTGCTAGTTTTCACCTCATAATACATGGTGGTACATCTGTTGGTTAATGGTTCATCTCATAAATGAAAACCTCTGGAGATACTATGAAGAAAGTGAAGAAACTTTACTTCATTTTCTATAGTCTTCCTCAGATAAGCTATGAAAAGAAATCTTTTCTTCCAGTATTACAGTTTTGCACTGATGATGACTTTGTCTAGTTTATTACCTTGCAAAGAAATATATATTTCTTTTTGATTATGATGACAGATTCCTGTAGATCCATCTTGGTTTTTGTTCGTTATAGCAAATGCAAACTTCGGCTTCTGATTCAGAACAGTTGTGGCCATGATTACTCTTGTTCTGTAATAGCTCTTTAGAAACTAATTGAATATATGATGGAGAACTGTTAGATTTTTTTGAAAGTCCTTGATAAAGAGGAAAGATTATATTTGAAACTCTCTTTTTGAAAGTTCTGCTTCATACTTGTTCTTTTACGTGCCTTTCAGAAAGTATTTAGTGAGTCAATCAAAACTAGAAATACGCAGCAGATGCATCCATTGTTGGTGAAAGTGGAGATGGGTATTAGCAGAGTTATAGCTAAAAAACTCTGTGAATATTTTTTTTCTTTAACTGTGCTTGCTGGTAAGATTTGGATGAAGAAGGATATCTGTGGGATCACCCAATGTGAACAATAAGTCACAGGTTTGGTTAGATTTGTGGGAGAGACAAAGCTGCTGGCCCAAGAATATGAATAAAATAAACTTCTTCATGTGGGTCATACAGGGACACTTGCTGCCCACATCACTAGGCAGTAGCCATAGCATGTAGAGAATTATCTGAGCTGGGGAAATCCTCTAGGACAGGAGCCAGAAAAGCCCAGATTCTCCTTCTCCTCAGGAAGGAAAGCAGGACAGCCTGAGCAGAGACCTGTCAGACTCTGCACTTCTCCTCTCCTGGACTCATTTCCTTCTTTGGACAGTGAGCTCACTGCATTCAGGGCAGTGTTTGATACAGAGGTATCTGTCATTGCTTGCAGTGACATGGGACTGAGTGTGTATGCCCTTGTTCTTAGATTGTATTGGAATTTTGCTATGCTGTAAGGAGACCTTTGCAATGGAGTCAGGAATAAAGTGAGAAGGTAAAAAGCATCCTAGATTTATAACAAAGAAATGTGCAATTTACTGACATACAGGGAATGATTAGGTTGGAAGGGTTAAGTTCCACTGCTCCTTGGAAGGAGAGTAGCAAGGTGTGTTGTTATTGTCAACACAATGAAAAGGCCAACTACGGAGGGAAGAGGGGAAAGGAAGGATGCCAGGATAATTTGTAAAACTGATCTAAAGACCTGGTCTAAATCCACCAATAATAATTTTTAGGGATTTATAGGATTAGCATTTAACACCTATGTTCATTTGAAGAACTTTTGCACTTTTTTCCTTCTTTTTCTGAAAGGTTAGCTTTATTAACGCATTTATTAGTATTTTAAATTGATCCAACTTTTCTGGTCTCACAGTACTATATTTAGTACATTGAGAGTATTACTTTTGATATTTTATTTTACTTATATGCAAGGCAGAGTAGACCTCAGGATGCTGTTATCATTTAATGATGTTTCAAAATACTGTGCTTGGATTTTAGTCTATATATATGTGATCAATTATTTCTCTTTGACAGTGCTGTTATTACATACATATTCCACAATTCATGTGTGCTAAATTTTTTATTGATCTTTAAAGTAGATTAAACAGCATGCATTTATTTAGATGTATATACATGCATGAGGAGGTAGTTCATTTACTTGCTATTGATTTGTTTCCTTTTGATTCTGGCAGGCTGTTCAACATTCGTTTTGTAATTTATGCAATAATGTTTTGATGGAAGTTGTAAAAGCAGAATATTAGAAAGCTTAGTTTTGCTGTTTTAGTAAATCTGTTCAGAGGGTAGATTATATAAATGGTAGTCTCTGCACCTGTCTTTTTACAGAGGATTATAAAATAAAATGTTTTTCTGAAAATAAAAGCATAAAAATGCTGAGCTTACCTCAGCATTCTTGACATCAACATAAAGCCTGAGTGATAGATCAAGATTCAAAGTAAGGAGGTATCAATCTGCTAAGTTTAATTGGTGAGGAGTCCCAACGGTACTATTTAAATTTTTAAAAATGCAAGTTTGCTGTTATACTGATGTGTATGGCTCTTCTTCTCTGCCTGGAGTATCCAGCCAAACCAAGAAAAATTCTCTCAAGTTCAAAGCCAAACTCCTCAAATGAGCTATTTGTATATGCTAACCTCTGAGTGGTTTGAGTCATAGAGGCTACTAAACTACAAAAAGATGTTTAGTATGTGTTTATGCTGCCTCATAGCCCATATGTTTGCCTGTATTTAGTGTTGGACATACATTTAGATGTTTGTTTCACTCATGGGCAAAGTTCTGCATGAGCGAAATAGAACCTCTGCCCTGTTCCTCCTGATAGCCTATCTGGTGGCTAGAGGAATAAACCTGTGCTGTGCAAAAGGGTTGTGTTTACAGCTTGCCATTTTATAGTAAAAGACCACATAAAAGCAGACAGAAGGGTTAATTTGGAACCATTTTCTTGTATTAGTTGCCCTTTAAAAATTCTTTTTTATGTTATTATTTTTACTCATATATTCCAGTGAAGATGGGTTTTGAATGAAACTCAAAAATTTGTGAGATGTCTTGCATAGTTTTGAGAGGGTATTGACAGAAATAGCAGTCTGATTCACAACACAGAAGAAACACAGATTAGTTTTCACAGAGAGTTAAAAATAATGTACAAAATAAACCATCATGTACAACTACCAAAATGCAATAGATTACTCATAAAGTAAGAGTCTGTATATTCAGAAATTCATTTAGGACATGGGTGATTGTGCCATGATTTATACTGCAGCATGTGTAATGGCTATGATATCTCCTGCAGTGATTGTCTACATTCCTTTGAAGTTGCAAGGTCTATTTTTTGTTTATTTGAATGTCTACTGCCAATAAAATTTACATTTTCTTAAATACAGTGATACTCTTCCACTCTTCCCAATATAGGTTTCCAAGCATTAAAAATAGGGAATGCTGTTCCTCTTATTTTTATAAGATGTCCATTTTACAACAATATTTCAATTAGGAATGGATGCAGCTCTCTGAAGTTCTGCATTTAAATTCTGAAAATAGCACTTTTGCTTCTGAAATCATTATTCCAATGTCCAATCTTTGGTTTTACTTAAATTAATAATTTCAAACCAGAAGGTAAATAAAAGTGAGTAGTTAGAAATCCAGGTAAATATATACACTTCTGTGTTAGTGTAAGAGGATACATCCTCAAGGAATGTGGCGTAAATTTGGTAGATGAGAAATGTTTGTAATCATATGACATTTAGGTGTGATTATTTAATTCTAAAGCATTTACAGTTCAATTTGCAAGAATTACATTAAACTAAATCACATTTGAAATTCATTTTTAATTATAAAGTATTGTGAAGAAAAGCACATGAAACTAGCATTTTTGTTTCATTTTCATTCCTCTTGCAAAAAAGGAAAAAAGCCTCTATAGAAAGTGACATGTTATAATGAATTCTTTGTGTAGTCAGAATAACAATTTTGCTGCCTTTTGATAAAGTAGTAGTATATAATTTAATAACTATTCTTCTGTAACTGAGGGCTACCTGAGGGCAGTGCTTGGCAGATCTGTTGAGTTGCTTGCCAGTTACGCGTAGGGATCCAGCTTTGCCCTTCTCTGCATGCAGAACATCAGGATTGGTGAGAGACGCAATTCCTCTCCCTGCTGCTGATAGTTTTGGGAACTCGACCTGGGTGCAAATGCTGGAAGATGCATCCCTTCAAAACCCCAAAGTCCTAGGAGCTAAGGACAAAACCGTGGCTTGCACTGAGCAAGACACTGGCATTGCAAGACAGCATTCCTGTGAAGCAAGGAGAAGGGACGCTTGAAGCACTGCTACTTCCTCACTTCTCTCAGGACTCAGATGGTCTTCTGTGCTCTCTCTGCTCTTGTTGTGTGCTCTTCTGCAGGATTTAGCACATTCTCCCAGGCGGATCCTCTAGTGTGCCCTGTCAGCTTGTTCTTCACCACTCAGGCCCCCTGCTCCTGCAAGGCAACTCTACCTTAACAAAGGAGACCTGTCCCTAAAGTGGGGCCGGTCCCTAAAGCAAGGCAGAACTGCCTCTCACCTCCCAGGAAACAAATTCTGTGTGCCTTTAATATATAGATCCTGTCTGTTTATATACCTTCATTGGTGCCTCTGAAAACTGTTCTTCCTTGGGAAGTTCAACTTCCTTTGGCCCTCCACAGGCTTGGGGCAGAGGACAGTGTGAATTGTCACACCTTTTGTCAATATACATGTACTAAAGTGGGGCCGTAGAAGAGCGTTAGACAATCCTGGAGAGCCAGACTGGTCCCAGACAGTGTTGGGCTGACCCTCCCTTCCCACCTGTGTCACTCCACTTCAGCCCAGCTCAGTGCCATGGCAGAGGCCCCGGCCCACAGCACGGCAGCCGTGTCTCAGTCCCTAGGTGAATTTCCATGGGGTAGAACTGACAGCTGAGTATATTGCATCTTAGAGCTCCCGTGCTTCAGGCATGCCCTGCATCCCTGCCCACCGAGCTTTAGGGAGCCTGAGAAAACCAAAGCAGACCCTCAGGGCAAACACGAAGTGCTCAATAGCAGATGTTTGCTCGGAACGGCGGCATCAGTGACATTTACCCTCTTCAGCAAGTTCTTCTCTGAACTTAGATACTTTTTTCATCTGTTCTCTGACAATTACTCTGCTGTTATGCAGGTTTCACCTCAGTTTACTTGAAAAATAAGCCCAAATAACATATTCATTCCTACTGATGAGTAATGACTTGTAATAGGCTTCTCTGTTCACGCTTAATGACTTGACTGCAGCACATTTGCTAAGCTGTAGCTGGGGTTTTTGTTGTTTTGTGGGGTTTTTTTTCTCCTTTCTTCCTGCCTCCTTTCCCTTTTAGAAGGTTGAGGCTTACAAGCAAGTCGTTAACAGTGCTCAGGTATGTGCCACGATTCAGAATGACAAATAATGCATCTTAAAAACTCATACGTGGGCAAAGTAGCTTGTGCTTCCAGGATGGAAAACAAAAGGCTGACTGACACACTTGACACACCCTGAAAACAGCTCATGACTGCTGCTGTGGGAAGCAGAAAACTAACTTTCTGTAAATCCTGACCATAGTAAAAGGAAGAACCCAGGTCATTCTCTTTCTTCCTCTTTTCCTGCATCCCTCTCTCGGTCTTTCCATTTAAGATGACGAGTACCTCCCCTTCTTATTTTCTTTCTCCTTTATGATCTGGACCAAAATGAGGGCAGATGAAGAGCCCATGACCACTTTTTTGGCCATATTTTGTCCTTACATCAAGTGTAATGATGGAATCGTTTTGCTGATGAGGAAGGGTAACTTCAGGCTTTTTTTCTTGGATACAACTAAATGACCCACTAATTCAGAATGTGTGTATTTGTATGATTTAAGTTATTCACCTTTGATTGATAACATCATCTCTTTGTTTTTCTTTTACATCATACTCAGTAACTACAGTTTTTTTCCTTTTACCTCTAAAATTATTTGTATTTGAAGATTAGATTCCAAACCTAAGTTAAGTCCTTCACTCTCTTAACAAGTAAAAATATCTAATGAAGATAATGTTATGCTTAAAAATCTTCTGATCCCTACACATTACCTTGTCATGTTAATCACAGTGTAAGATTTTTGTAAGATCCAGTGTTGATCTCTATTTTAATACTTTCTGTAGATGGTTACTGTAATGCTACAATGCAGGCATTAGAATCTCAGCCTGCTGGGTTAGCTAGGAATGCTCCCTGGAAGGTATGTGTAATGGGATCCTGTAGACATCTTATGAAAGACAATAAGGATTAGCAAACTAAAGCAAACCGTTGGACTGTTAAATAGCATAGCTAGTGAGCAATTAGCATGGACAACCATAGGAGAAAAAAACCCTGTTTCTGAATAATATGAAGGATGTATGTAAAATTTATGTTGTTCTGACTTCCTGTATTAGAACCAGCCTCTTCTCTTGTAAGAAAAAAAAAAAAAGTAGGGGTAGAGAAAAATGGTGAGGCCTGTGAGGACATGCAGCAGTTGGACTGTTCTGACACTGTTGTGTGACTCTTATTGTGAAATAGTGTTGGCAATTCCAAGTATTATGTGTCTGGACATCTTTTAGAAATTTTCTGAAACAAAATAGGAATAATTATTCATTAATTAATAATAATAAATAATTATAATTATTCATTGCTCTTATGATGTATTTTCTTTTACTAGCAATTCACTTGGTGTCACTTTGTTTTTTTCAGTGTATAACATTTTGAGAGGGAGAGGTACATATGAAGTGTATATACAAAAAGATACGGAATATGGCCAAATTTCTGTAAATTTATACATGCCCTGTTTAGTCAAAATTCCTCTGAAATATACTGTGAATTCTGACAAAGCAAGAATGTGGGGAGAAATTCTGGCAATTTTGAACTTAATAGAAGACACATTTTTTCTAGAAGGCCGGCAACATTTAATCACAGAATGCAAACTAAAACCAGGAAAATGACATGCAGCTAACCAGATTGCTCCATTTTTATATAATTTTTAATATAAATTTTGTTTTTATATAAATTTTATTTACATATCTTAAAGGATGAGGTCAAGTGATAAACATGGCTAAATTGTTGCCACACTCATGCACAGTTTCATTTAAGACTGTACATATGTGGCTTGTTAAAACGTTTAAGTTTGCAGTTGGTCCTTCACCTTTCCATTGAGCACTCACAAATGATGCTTTGAAAGACTAGGTTCAGTAAAGACTGTAGTCTTTATACTATATAAAGACTATATAAACTATAGATTTATAATTCATAAGGTATACTTTGTGTCCATCCTTCCACTGAACATAAATTTCCTGGTGGTGGTGAGTTCTGAGCAGGGGCTGTGAGGGCAATGGGTGTATATTTCTCTGAATCCATCTCCAGTTTCTTCCATGAAGGCTTGGTGACCACGCAGCATGAGAAGATTCCTTCACTGCAGGGACATAGATACAAGTGTCATCATAATTGACAAAAGCTGCTTTCTTTGGAAGTTGAGAGTTGTCTGATTTAAATGAAACTCTGTTGCAGAGCAGAGGTCATAATCTCTCTGGCCATCCTCTGAAAGGGAAGGTGTGACCTAGAGATCATTTGCTACTCATATAGCTAAAATACTTTAAACAAAATTACTGACCTTTTTACATTCTGAAGTTTTAGCAGACTAATGAGACTTGGTGGTGATTATGGTGAAGTCTTGGGCATTGTTATAATTCCTTGTTGTGGGCTCTGTGTTGTTAACTGATGAGAATTCAAAAACAAGTTATTAATTTCCAAGTAAAAACTTATGTGTTTCACTAGAGCTAAATTGTTGTAGCTTATGAGTATTTTTTACTCATGCTGATGAGTTGTTGTTGTTTTGGGGTTTTTTTTGTTGTGGGTTTTTTGTTTGTTTGTTTTTGGTTTTTTGTTTTTGTTTTTGTTTAAAAATTAAAGGTCTGTCCTGGGAAGCATAATAATTTTTCAGTAGTTGTTAAATAATTTGCAGACCCAGAATTTTTCATGGTGGATTAGCTACTCAGAATATTCCTGCTTATCCCATATACTACTTCATATCTTTGATTTGGTTGAGGCATGCACTAAAAAAAATTTCAAAAGGCAAATAGACTCTTTTAGCAGGCAACACATAGTGCAGTTCCTTCAAGCTGACTGCTCAAGCTGGCTGTTCCTCATAACACATTCAGTCATGGAATCTGTCAGCACTTAGACACAGTCTCTCGCTAAAAGACTCTCATACCTTGCCATCTGTCATGCTCTGCTGTTCCCATGGTAAAAATGTCTCCCCCAGTTTTGTCAGATTTGACAATCATTTCCATTGAGACTGGTGATGGAGCAAACTTCAGAAATGTCTTCCTTTTCCCACTTCTTTCCTTGGATTGATCCCATCTCACTTTAGGACTCACATATGTAGTCCTAAGTGACTTTGGTGGATCTTCTAAAGGGTGAACACTGATGCACAGAAAAGGTTGTGCCTGAACTTTGTCAGTAGGTAACAGCGTAGAAAGGCTTTGCTTTAAATTTTCTACATTCTCTCAAACCTTCAGTAGAGTTTCTCACCTTCAGTAGAAAACCATACTTATTAATGGGACACGGTTTGTATAGATTTTCAGAAATACGTAGCAATGATGATGGAAATGGAGGCAGTGAGAGGACAAGAAATAAAGAACTGTCTGCAAATATAATAAATAGCAGGGGTGTACTGTATTTGGACAAAATGCACTTTTATGAGGAACAAAGAAATGACAACACTGTCATGGATGTATTTCACCTTTAGCTATTCACCACAATGCATAAATACTAATCTAACAGCTCATACTTCTCTTTTCCCAATCAAATATGAATTTACGAATATTAATCCTGTATTTGTTCCAGTAGAATAGCAAAAGGAGATATGTTACCGTGAATTAGCAACCTCAGTGACTTCTGAAATATTCTTAATGTGTTCCTTTGTCACTGTGATGCTAATTTTATGTTCAGTCTTCATCTCATTTCCCAGATCATCAGTGTCTGCATTTGAGAGCTAAAATAGCTAAGTTTCTCAAAAAGCATCAGTGACACATGGATGATCTCCAGTTCCCTGTGCACCAGCTGCAACATATCTTCAGTGAACAACATGAACAGCAGAGACTTAGATGTGCCAAAGATTATGCCAGAGCATCTGTGCATAATCGGCATGCTCATGACCCTTATCCATCTCACTAGTAATATCTACTGATATCTCCATCATTCCCATCAGGCAGACCTTTTGGGTGCCTTGGCCTTTTTTGTCCATGAGGATTCCTTACTGTAAAGATGTCTACAATTAATAGCCAAATTCACAGGGTGTGCGTTTAGATATAAATTTATAGCTAAGTAATAGCTAAGTAAAGAGCATCCTCACACAACAGAGGACTGTTTAGCTGTCACTGTCCTTGTAGAATATCCAGCTAAAAACATTATAGTGCACTTGAAGAAGACCTGACATAGCAGGGAAGCATGCTTTGTACCTGTGGTAGTTATAGCATATACACAGTACAGCAAGTATGCTGCACATATCCAGACTGTCACACATACATGACATTAAATGCACTGCAATAATTTATCCTAGCTGAGGAAACGGCTTGATGTGGTATCAAAAATAAATTTCTGGTGATTTGAAAATAAGGGCCCAAGCTTTGATGACTGGAGGCACTTTTAATTATCTGAGAAATATCTGCAAATTTAAAGTGAATGTATGAAGCCCACAAGCTTTCCACAGTAGTTTTGGGCTGTGTGTTTCCACACGTCTTGTTAAATATGCTTAGAGACTGTGCCTGTGTGCCTATACTTTTTATACAGGTGCATGGTCAATATTGTGTGTGGCCTTATTGTACAGTTGCTTTTAGCAAATGCTCGTCAAAGGAGCCATCAAGGAATCCATTTTCTTAGATGAAGCCTTCTGTCAGAAAACTATTTTATATAAACTTACTTTCTTTCTTGTGACTCTATCACAAGAACTCTCAGTTCTCCCAACTGAGAGAAGTGCATTAGAAATAATAATAATTTTCCACCTAGGAAAAATGCTCTAGGTTTTCTGATGTGCATCTAGGAATTTAAATGTAACTTCAGAAGAAACTCCACTGTTCTGTTGGCTCCCTGTCTGACATAGGAGCACAGCAAGCATTCTGTGAACTACCACTTCCAAGTGTGGATGTTCTAGAAAATTGAGAGAATGCTATGATGTGTATCTTTCATGTGTTAAGTCAGCAGATGTTCAGATCTTCTCATTAAAGGCTTCGTACTTGTTTCCCTTAGCTTACACAGTTTATCACAAACCTCAACATTTTCTATTGGGATTTGCTATCATAAATGTAACAAAAAAACCTGTAGCTAGTAGAGCTGGTATTGAGCACTTGCATTTTGATTTAACCTTGTAAAAACTCTGTGAAATCCTTCTGTTTTACACTAAGTGATGATTTTATGGTGATAGTCACTGCAATATGGAGTTACATATTTATGTCATTTTACAGTCTTATCAGGAATGCATTTCTACTAGCATCACAAATTGTTCAGAGAAACCTGTCAGGCTCTTTGTGCATCTGAAAGAATATTTAGACATATTTGTGTTCATCACTTTGTATAAGTTCAGTGCTCAGCTTATTTGTGTGATTAAATTTTGTTAAGACTTTGTACTATCACAGAGTCAAGTATTTAGTATACTTTTTTGACTGAAAAAGCTATTTGCTCCTATTAGAAGGCAAGGTGAATAAACACGAGACACCAGATTAATATATCACCATAACCTGGTGATATTAACAGAGAAAATTGGAGTGTGAGTGTTTTTTACAGTAGAGAGGTACTATTTTCTCCATACCATTTCTGATGCTGTATAGGATGCGGTTCTTCTGTGGAAATCCTGTTGTTAATGCTTATTTTAGTCTATGTCACATTGCTTTTGCTGTGAGGTGACCTCTTTGCTGTCTGGAACAGCGGTCCAGTCTTGTCCTATGATAGGGACTCCTTAAGTAGGGAAAAGAGAGACCTTCTCCTTCCAACAGACTCTGGTATCCACAGGCAATTATTGTAGAAAACCTCTGTGATGGGAGACTATGCAGTGTTGAGAAAAAAATGTGTAGCTGGACCACTTAATTCCAAACATTATGGACTGATGACAACTTTCTGGAAGTTGTAGACACCCCTATCTCATATCAATAAAGCTGCTAATGTAAATTCAGAAATGTAAGGAAGAAAAATGATGTGCAGTAATATCTCTCTGTGTTTTTGACTGTACCATTAGGTGGGCATGTCTCTGACTTTTGTTCTGTTACTTCTGGAAATAAATCTTTGGTTAAATTAGTATTTCATCTGCTTACCAGGTTACCTCAACAGCTCACTTCATCACATGTCCTGCTAGAGCTCATTATGAGTCTTTAGTTAGTTTTTAAGTCAGAGTCTACTGAGGTTCTGTTTGGCTGACTCAATTTCCCTTTGAGAAATTAATAAAATTTAAACTAAATTCTATTCACTGTTTTTACTGTGGAAACCACTGAAAATCAAAGCTCCTTTTCTCACTTATTTCAGAGCTTTATCTTTGAGTTATCCAAGTTACTGACTATATGATCTGTGTAGTTTTCCACTACTGCAGACTACTAAGAATAATTTTATGGTTTAGAAGGGCATTTATTGGATTCTTCTTTTTCTTCATGGTATAATTCTTTTTATGTCCTGGAAATGCATCTAAAGAAGTGGTATGAGGTATTTTAGTGATGTAAGCGACAGTTTTGGCTTTATGTCTCATTATCTGGAAGACAGTATCTCCAATAGCACAGGCATATCTCATCCTGCCAAGCCCCAGTGTGGAACATAATGTGTGAAAGAGACTCCAGATGAGGGGAATGGATCTCTTTCTTGCTTAAAATGCTATGAATTTATTCCTTTAGGGTGCATGACTGTATTTTATAACTCCAGTTTTAGAGATAATAAATAATTTTAGGCCACTGAAGTGACAGGACAGTACATCTGTGTGAAAAGTGAATCATCTGGGGAATAAAAATGAGCAAGATCACTCTGAATTAAGTGCATGAGCCCACAGCAGGTTTGATATTCAGATGTTAAAGTGCAAGAGCTTGCTTTGAGCTAGTCTTATGGCCAGAGCTGCTAGAAAATGTGGTCTCACAGCATGAAGCTGCTGGGATCTGGCCCTGAAGCAGAGATTATAGAAATTGTGGTATTCTGTTTTTCCTTTCCGGGCTGTCAGTAGTGTCTTCTAGACCCAGAGACCTGGAAGCTGAAGGATCGAAGTGACATGAGCATCCTGGTGACAAGGACATGAGGACTTCTGAAGTCCACCCACACAAAGATCCTGCTGGCTCTGCAATCACCCTCTCCAGCTTGAATGGGCAAGGAAGGCCTGCACATACCTGGCAATTGTGTCAGTGTCTGAAAGCTGGCCAGTAAAACTGATATTCTGTTGTTAGGACTAAGGTTGATAGGTAGACAGACAGATAGACAGATAGATATTTGATTAAATAGAGGGTATTTGATTGAATAGACACTAGAAGTTCACAGAGGTGGTTGTTTTGTTTTAGAGAGGGGTAGGGCTTTTAAATATATAGATTAATTACAATTGATTCAAATTTGTAATAAAGTTTAAATTTAAACTTTTCAATTTGAACAGCTCTTTGGAGTGTCACTCTTTACAATGACCCAGGTAATAATTCAAGAGAGTCCTGCTATGTCTTACAAAGTCTGGAGAGGTTACAAAGGGAGAGGAACTTCAGTTTATTGATTTTGGGTCCTAAAAACATTCAGTAACTATTATCTGTAGTTAGCAGATCTACAGGGCTCATGCTGATTCATTTCCTTATCTGAAAGATGTGCTTTTCATACTGTAAATGATATCTAATACTCTCTGAAGAGCTCTACAGTTTATAGATTTTATAAGAGAATGTGGAAAATGAATGCATTATTTTCTTGCCTTTTTGTAGTGCTGTGATTCTGTTATTCATGGAATGCTCTATTTTAATACACTTTATGCTTTTACTAGCATTTTAAAATTTCAATGTAAAAGAAAAAAAATGAGTCTTTTATCATTCATATTGAAAAAAGTGCTTAAGCTTTAATCCACACAGAGTCAGTAACTGCTATTTGATCTTAAAGGATGGCACTCATAAACTATAGAAAGGCAAGGACTAAGACATTCTTTATGGTGTAAATGTTATAGTGCATCTCATATTTATTGAAGGGATCATAATTATGCAGAGCCATTACAGTGGATATTCATGGCACTGTATCAAGCAGTATCTCTGAATTTTTTATCAACTCTATGAGACTGAATGAAGTACCTGTATCTTTTCATTGCATTCCACTTTTCCTCTTATTTAAATCAAGTTTCTGTGAAAGACTGTCTTGTTGCATAAATATACACGGCTGCAGCAAAGGAATTAAGGAAGACCCTAAGCATGGAGACTATAAGGGCTGGTTGAGTTATTGTTAAAGTGAACCTGTTGCTTTTTTAGAATTTATTTTGTAGCATTTTCTGTACCATCTTCTGTTCAAAAGTTTGACTCATATCTGAGCAATGTTCTAGTGCTGTGGGCACTTTTTAGCTCCTTTATAGGAAAGTACAAATTAATGATCACTGCTTATTCAAAATGCTTTTCCAGTGGTGCTTTTCCTACTGATTATTAGCATGAAGGGGTTACAAAGCTGACCACACAGTGCAAATACAGATTCCTCATAGGTTTAGGAATCACCAGGTTTTGTGATGCTGTTTATTATTCAGAAAAACTGAATTAATAACTATAAATTACATTGTGATAATGACATTGATACTGGAGAAGAACTTTTTACAAGGCCATGCAGTGACAGGACAAAGGGTAATTGCTAGAAAACTGAAAGGGGGTAGATATTTAGATCAGATATAAGAAAGGCATTTTTTACTATAAAGGTAATGAGGCATTGAAACAGGTTGCTGAGAGAAGTTATGGTTCTCCCATCCTTGGAAGTGTTTAAGGCTACGTCGGATGGGGCTTTGATCAACCTGGTCTGCTAGAAGAGATCCCAGCCCATGGCAGTGGGGCAGAAACTAGAGGATCTTTAAGATCCCTCCCAAGTAAAACCATTCTGTGATTGCATGACATTTTTCTGGAAACCTTATTCTCATGTAGGGGCCTGAGGAAGTGTGTCAAAGGAGGGCAAATTAAAAAGCCAGTGCATGGTTTTTAAAGCAGTTCTTTTACTGAAATAGCTGTTCAATACCCTAGACCCTCCAGAAACCTGGTCCAGCAAGGAAAGGTCACAAGTAAGAGCTTTGCCTCCTCAACCTCTCCTTGCACCGGCAACTTTGCTCAAGTGTTTAATCTCAAGGAAAACCAAGACTACATTCTAAAAGTCAGTTTATCAAACCATGCATCTTATCTGATAGCCTGATTCTATAGGAACTCCTTTGATATATGTTTTCTGCATACAAGAAAAATAACATTAATTAAACCAAAATATAAAACAAAGATATTAGATATAAATCCATCTTTACACAGCACAGAACTCTGTCTGTAAGCATTGAGATTTTCATATTTCAAAACAAAAAATATTTAATAACTGAGAGAAAATTGAGGAAACTTCCCTTGATGATTAAGTATTCTATAACTGTCCAGTATATGAGGAAGGAAGGAAGGAAGGAAGGAAGGAAGGAAGGAACGAGACCTTAAATCTTTACTCCCCCCACTACAAAAAAGGCATCCAAAGAATTTCAAAGAATCATAAATTTAGTTTTCAAAATGCACTGTAATATGTTGTAATTTGCAATGAAA
Source organism: Pycnonotus jocosus (assembly GCA_013400435.1). NCBI lineage: Eukaryota > Metazoa > Chordata > Aves > Passeriformes > Pycnonotidae > Pycnonotus > Pycnonotus jocosus. The sequence goes on along the minus strand of VWYP01032718.1, from coordinate 173,952 downwards.
AAGATTCCAAACAAGTATGCGGTAAAATTACATATATGCACTGAATTTATCCCTAATTATTGACATTACATTTGGGACGAGAGGGTGACTCAGAAATCAGTACCTCACTGCTCCTATCCACTCTTTGACAAATATCCAGCCTGATTAAAATCAACTAAGTTCTCAGAGCTCAAAAGATTAAGGCACACAAGACTGGGAAAATTGACTATTTATTCAGTACAGTGTAGAGTCAAGCTTATTTTGTGCAAGGATTTAGATGAAATATTTGTGAATATTCATCTAGAAATGGCTGTTCTCCAAAGAGACATTTGAGAACCGTGCTTTTCTCTCAGAGCATTGGTTACGTTTTGGAAAAGCTAATCTAAGCAACTACTGAATGCTAAACTGGAAAAAAAAAAAGGAGTTACTATATCACTGTGTATCTAAACTATCAGGTTTTCTATTACCTGTTTGACCATACTATTCAATCTTTCTGTCGTTATACAAATTACAAATGTAAAGAGAGCGAACTCCTGTGCGTTAGCTCAGGTGATGGTTTGCTCCCGCAGGCCTGCTGTCAAAACGCTGGTGGGAATTGCAGGCTGGATGTATTAGGACCATTCGCTTGTCTCAGAGGAGTTGTCGATGGCACAGCGAGGAACAAAGGGTTTCTCTCCTGAGCGCCAGCCCAGGAGCGGCTGGAAGGAGCCAGCAGCGCCCCTGCCCGGGCACTGTGCCGGCTGTGTCCGTGCCTCACGGGGACACGGGGCACAGCGCGCAGGGCGCAGCACGGAGCCCAATGCCCAATGTGCCGCTGCGGGAGGAGCGGGCAGCCGGAGCTGTCTCCAGAGCAAGGGAATGAGCGTGGCTCTCGGCACCATAGGGCTCCCGTGAGGGCCGTTTAAGGAAGCGTGACAGGTACGGGAGGAACAGAATCTCAATACCCGGGAGGCAGGACATTTAAAATGGTAATACAGGCAGCCCTCAGCTCATCCCAGCGCTGACACTCCTCAGCATCTGCCTGTGCCACTCATTCTGCGCACATTGTCAGGTGGATATCAAAACAAGCACAGCAGGCAAATAAATACGCGAATCTGAGCAAATATTCTCTCTCCTGCAGGAACTGTAGACAAGAATGACTGACAGGAACTCACTGCTACTGATGATCTTGGTTTTTTGTAACTACACTCTGTAGGTTATTTCTTGTCATCCCCTGCATTTCAGATTACTTATATAGGTCTCTGGTAAACTCTCCCAGTCATATTGGTGTGTAAGAATATAATCTGAACTCGCTGTGTTACATCAGATTGCTGTCTGAAGAAAATTCAGAGATAAACTTTGTGGTGTAATGATGGAAGTGTGTTGGTTAAGATTTAATAGAACAGCTAGGAATAGATCAGAGATTTTGAATTGCTGCTTTCATAATTTTTCTGCTTAAACTGTATTGGGATTAAATGGAAAAACAATACATTGTTTGTTTGTTTTTAAATTTCAAACTTTTATGTTCAAAAATAGGCAAAGTCAATTAGGTCTTCATGGATCTGTTATTAAGAGAAGTGATGGCCTGACCACAGTCTGTGGTGCAGACACTATTTTATCTGAAATAGGGCCTAATAAATTCTTCCTTTGTAAGTATAAAAGTTATATCTATGATATTTAGAGAGACAACTTATTTTTTTCAATCCAGAAGCCCAGTTGAGAGTGTTAGCATCCCACAAATCACATAGATTACCTCCATCTTGACAGAGAGCTTTACCTACTTCAGTAAGCGTTGGATCAGGCTCATTACTTTCCTAGTTCTTGTTTAGAAATTGAAAATACTAAGAGTTGTCTACAAAATAAGGTATAAGAGAAAAATAAATAGTTATTGCTAATAATGCACATTGAGATTATTGCCCTAAGCAATTCAATGTTGCATAATATAATGTCGCAGATTTCTTCTGCTTGTATGACTCCTCTTTTGCATGGCAACCTATCCCTGCTTACCTTAGGTTTCTTTATATTGTCTTTAACTCATCTTTATTTATTATTAGTTCTTCCTTGTTCATGCCTTGCTTCTCTTCTCCTGTACCTCAGACTCTGTATTGAAGCAAATGAAAGTGGTATATGGTTCTTAGCATCCAGAGCACAGGTCATGTGAGGAGTGGCTCAGTTAAGTGGGGTTGTTTAGCCTGGAGAAAAAGAGTGTCAGAAGTGACCTTATCACTCTCTACAACTGCCTGAAATGTTGTTGTAGTGAGCTGGTTGTTGGTTTCTTTTCCCAGGTATCAAGTGATAGTGTAAGGGAAATGGCCTTAAGTTGGCCAGAGGAGGTTTAGATTGGATATGAGAAACAATTTCTTCACTGAAACATTTTCAAAGCGTTGGAACGGGCTACTCAGAGAAGTGGTGGAGTCACCATCTCTTGAGGTATTTAAATGGCACTTAGCAACATGGTTTAGTGTTGGATTTGGTGGTCCTGGGTTAATGGCTGGATATGTGGATCTTTAGGGTCTTTTCCAATCTAAATGATTCTGTGATTCAATGACATATATACTTGAATTTTTTGAGACAAGATCCTACCTATAGTTACTGACATACAGATATTAATTGTGTTGCTGCTGGAATACAGGCTACACATACTCTGTTTTAGTGTCTGGATGTATGTGCTTTTGGTATCCTCTTCCAGTGGATAGAAGACCAGTGTCTCAGTAAATTTGGACAGTCTTTGGACAATTGTGCAAACGTCTTGCTACATTAAGCTAAGCTCATGAGCCTCAGTGCTAAGCTTATCCAGCTTGCAGTTAGAGGAAACTTCTCCAACTCTGTGATACCTTCTACTGGATTGCATGGAGTATTTTGGTTAGTGTGTAGGAATGACACTTGAGAGTTAGATAGTTGTACTAATAATTTGTGCAGCACTTTTTTGCATCTTTGAATAGATCTCAGATAAGAAAACTTATTTCATTCTAGTTAAGAGAAAAAAATTAAGAAACTCTTCTCCTACTCCCAAGCCTTTCATTCCTCCCATAGAGCTTTTAATCGGAGAAAAAAATTACTTAACTTTTTATTTGATTGCAGAAAGCAGCAGTAAGAGAATCATACCATTTCAGGCTAATATGTCTGGGTGTGAATTAGCCTTTAAAACTATTTTGTATTTACACATTTTGTTTATGCAACAGTTTTTCAGCTTATATTTTGGAGGAAGAAAATGAGTAAATTATATTAAAGTAATTTCTATTTTTGAAGAAATGTCCATTCAAGAAGCAACTGTCTCTGTCTTCATTTTATAGAAGTTACGTTCTTGTGAATGAAAATTAAATATCTTTAAAAAATCATGCCATAAGGCATTCTTACACAGCATGCATTAACCCTGACTGCAGCAACTTAATTGCAAAGAGGAAAGAACATTATAGCTGTATTGTTAATTGTGATATTGATAAGGGTTTTAAGGTTTACTTTCTCATTCTTCACAAGCTGTTCAAATTTCTAGTCTGATGATTGTTGAATTTGGACTGTTCTTTGGTATGTTTTGAATCACTCTTGGAGCATTTCTTAAAAAAAGCTCGTGTAAGATTTCATCATCTCTGAATCATTTCATTATCTCTTATGATGTCCTAGACCTTTTCTCTCCTGTGGTTTGATGTACAAAGGAAGGGCAGACTTCCTAAGTCTGTCAGACATTTTACATACCATGCAGGCTCTTAAGCCTGTTCATTGCAATAAATATGGCACTTGCAGATTGATGAAACATTTGGCTATGGTATCACTTAGCTAAAACTTTGCAGCTTTTGCACATTTAAAGTACTTGAAGTTTAATTATGATTTCTTGTTCTTTCCAGATCTTTTCAGTTACTTTATCAATTTGTCTGTTGTTATAGACACTTTAGCAATAGCCTGCATGTTGTACACACACTGTAAGATTTTTCTGAAATTAAAATCACTGAATATTTGTTGCAGATAATTTGCCTTTTAATTTTTTTACAGCAAAGTGAAAAACTTTGGACTTTTTTTCCAAAGTCATACTGCATTCATCTAAATAAAACTTTGATGGTACTGCATAACTCCTTAGCTGTGGAGTTCTACAATAGCTTTTTGATGCACTATTTATGCACTGTTAATTTTTTTTTCATTAGAGGCTGTTATGCTTATTAGTCACTTACCATAAAGGAAACACTTCAGGATTCAACAGTGCATTGGGGTGATATTTTTAAAGTGAACTCATGGACATCTTTCACTACCTGAAGCAAGGTCTCAGGGCATCATGTAAGGGGAGGCAGTGTACTTAGGCAATATTTATCTTGGGCTTATGAGAGCAGATCTAATTTACCAAACAAATAATTTTTCATCCCTTTTGCCCATCTCCTTCACCACTCATCCCACTCTTTCTCAGCTCTGCGGATCTTTCCTCTCACCCTTCACACCTACTCATTCTGTGCCTCCCAAACGAGGCACAGCACTTGTGTGCCTATTTCCCATTGTTCTCTGTTCCTCAGCTGCTTATTCTGCTCTTCCCTCTCACTTCCAAACTTCTACCTTTCAAGAAAGTAAATGTAGTTTAGGAGTAATGAATGACAAATCTGATGCTTTCTACTAATTCCTCATTCTCTCCTGTCTTTACCCAGATAATGTGATAGTTTGGCAGCCTCATTTTTAGAGTATTTGTTTTGACAGAGGCCTGTTTTTTTAATGTATGCATTTCTGAGAACACATGTTCCCAGAGGCAAGGTTTTAGCAGAATGTCTTTATTTAAGAAAATGGAGGTTAGTAAGATTAGAGCCATTTCTTGGCACTTGTAGAAGTTTGCTCCTTAGCCTCAGGCTCACTCTGAATAAGTCATGCACAGGTAGGCTTTATTCCTGCAGTCAAGACATTCTATTGTGATTCAGGAATGAAGCTGTCAGCCATAGTCCTTGCGCTTTAGACAAACATGTCAGAAGATACCTTTTACCTGCTCACTTCTTTCAAAGGAGAGGAAAATGAAATCAGTGTTAAGTCTAGACCCTTGAAGCACATCATCAACAATGATGGTGCCAAGGGTTAAAATGTTATTAAGATCCCAAGCTAGTTCCCATTTCCAGTCTGACTTTTGACTTCAACATGGGTTGAAAGAGTTTCTTAAAAAATAAAGCAGCTTTTCAGCTGATGGATAAGCTCTGTGGCAAGCAGAAAAGATTTCAGTAATATTTTAAAAGAAGTGTTTGCTATCTGGCCTCAGAAGTTGTAATTAACCTGTGTGATGCCAGAGCTATGTATTATGAAAGAAAGAAAAGTATCTGTGCTGTCCACAGAAAAGGCAACTCATGTATTTTACAGGCAGAGGAGCATTTTAAAGTATAGACTTTTAAGACTTTAATTTTAAATGACAGTGGCATGATCTGTTACTGCAATATACTGCTGTAAACCATCTTTACCATACTCTGTGTTACCTCTGTGGCTGTTTGTTCCTCAGTGGAAACTGAAGGAATAATACAGACAAATTTCATTTCTTGTTGTTTCACACTTCTGCACCACAATAATATGTGTAGCTAACAGGTTAACAAGTATGCCCTGTGCACTTTCTTTTTATTGAAAAGATTTCACAGGTTATAGAAACTTTCTAAACCTCACAGTACTCTTCAGATCTTGCAGTAATAATAGTATTCATTTTCCCTTTGCAGTCTTTTTTTCTCTATTGCTCTCCTACTTTACTGTTGCACTCAACCTTTTTTATAACTTCTGACAGGATGCTGCCTTCAATCCAGTCCCTCCAGCAATTATATTATATGGGTTTGATTTTACATTATGGATTTAATGATGCAATAAAAAAGAATCTTGGTAGGAATGAATCATTCTAACTTCACTGGGGCTGGATATCCAAACAGAAATATGTATGAAAGTTGAAATTACTTTGTATCTACAGAACAAAATGTTGAAATTACAAGACTCCTAGTTTATATGGTATCAAAAGAAGATATAAAGGGCAGGTAGGTTTAAATGTAATGCAGAGGACTTAATAGGTTTTTCTCCTCTGGTTTGTTAAAAATACTCCTTTGAAAATGTATTTTGTATACCATTTTAAACATGAGAAAGTTAGAAGGTGTCATCTACACTTAGNCCAGCTCCCTCAGTCTTTCTTCGTATGGCTTGTTTTCCAAGCCCCTCTCCAGCCTTGTTGCCTCTTCTGGATGCGCTCAAGCATCTCAATGTCCTTCCTAAACTGAGGGGCCCAGAACTGGACACAGCACTCAAGGTGTGGCCTCACCAGTGCCCAGTACAGGAGAAGAATGACCTTCCTGCTCCTGCTGGCTTCTGTAAAATTTTAAAGAGTAGTGAAATCTTTGAGGTCCACTTGCAGGGTGAAGTTTTCCTGTCACTTAGATGCTCAGTCTTAACAAAAATCAGGATACAATCCAAAGTGCAAGAAGCATGGATTGTACTTTTAAAATCTTGATTATTCATCCTGCTTTTGAAATTAGCTTTCTGGAATCCCAAATGATATTCATAAATTCTACATATGTGGTATGCCAAAATTATTCCTTCATCTCTTGCATGTCTCAGGAGTGTAAGAGTGCTCAGAATAATCTAAATTTAAGTTGCTTGTTTAGGGATTTTTTTTTTTTAATTTTAAAAGCTTCTGTTTTGTTTAAAGATTAGAAGATTCTGTTTACATGTTTCAGTCACACAGTCAGGAATGAAAATCCATATGGCTTAAAGGACCACTTCCACACCATAATCAAAAAGCATTAATTATCAAAAATTAGCAATAAATGCAGAGAGCATAACTCTTTGAGTAAACTAGAAAGTGAATATTTACATATAATGAATGCTTTCAGAGTTATCATAGCAGACTTCAAATACTTGGGGAGGGCCCATGAAAAAAGCTGGTGAAGGCCTTTTAACATGGGCATGTAGTGATAGGAAAGGGTGGAATGGCTGTAAACTGACAAGAGTGGGCTCAGAGTAGATCTGGAAAGAATTGCTTTACTGTGGCTATGGTGAGGCACTGGAACTGTGAAGCTGTTGCCCAGTGAAGCTGTGGGTGTCCCATCCCTGGAAATGTTCAAAGCCAGGTTGGATGGGGCTCTGAGCAACCTGGTCTAGTGGAAGCTGTCCCTGCTCATAGCAGAGGTGTGGAAATGAGATGATCATTATGGTCCCTTCCAGCCCAACCTGGTCTACAAGTCTACGATTCTACAATCATAAATACCAAAGAAAAAATGGGTGTTGTAGTTTTTTGTATAATAATTTCCACAGACTCAGGCATTACTTCACTCACCACCTCAAATTCTGTACTCACTGAAAACAAACCCTAAATTATAAGTTTGCCCTTTGAATTTTGCATGGATACCAAATGCTTCTGAAAGAATTTTCTGATATTGCAGAGCAGTATCATCTTTGTCCCTGCTCATGAGTTTCCTATACTTTCTGTACTGTTTGGATGGTTCTTCTGACAGTCTGTGCTTCACCCCAGGGGTGCTACTGACCTTTATACTCCAGCCTTCTACCCTAACAAAAGGGGAAACTACTGCAGTAATTCTTTTCATTAAAAAAAAAATACCTCAAATACTTTGCATGGCCCTAAATTGATCTAAAGATTGGAAAATTCAGCCTCCTTTGTTTTATTCTCAGTGTCTCTGAGTACCTCTTTTATTGCATATGCATGATGACAGTAGGGGGATTAAGGATTAATGTTAAATGGAAAGAGCAGAATTAATCTCAAAGTAACTTACTTAGTTTTATTTCTCAAAATCAAAAATCCATTAGGAACAGGTATTGGTAGATTCGGAGTTCAAAATGTGCATAACCTAAAAAATACCTTTAATTTTTATGGCAGCGGCTATTAGCAAAATATGAGACATGGCAACACACAGTGGGAAGGTTGATGACATGTCATACATTGGGCATGATCAGGTGAAAGAAATGACTGATGCCTTTTCAAAACTCTCAGCTACTGTCTTTGAGAATTTTATCTTCCAAAGATGGAAAGTGGAAATATTTCAATACTTGAGGACGGAAACACATCAGTGGAAGGGACAGCCAAGGTCAGGAAATCTAGATCAAACCACTCAACTTCAATATCTAAAAATATTCAGAGTATTTGCGAGCACCTGGATGGTTGCAAAGAAGCCAGGACCAGGCAACATGGATTTGTCAAAAACCAGCTAATTTCCTTTTTGATGGATTAACAGGCCTTGTTGGGAGTAACAAAGCCAGAGAAGTCATTCATTTTCAATGTAGTAAGAGGTGTCTGTCACTTTTGACATCTTCGTAAATAAGCTAGGGAAGCATATTCTTGGTTAAACTGTTAGAAGGTAAATGTAAGACTCATTGACTGTACTCAAAGGAATCAGTGTTTACTGTAAAAAAAGAATATATCCAGTGCATTCTGGGAGTCGTGTTTAGGCCCATAAGAAAGATATAAATAATACAATAAAGATTATGCTTGCTAAAGATGTAAACAAATTAGAAGACAGAGCTTGAATTTGAAATATTGTTAGAAAATCATAAGAAAAAATTGATGGCACTGGATTAGTGTGATACAGATAAGTGTAATCTCCCATTTAAGCAGTGGTAATCAACTACAGGAGTTCTTTTTGAAGAACAAGTGGCAAGTTTTTTGAGAAAGGACATGAAGTTTCTAGCTAGTCAACAGCATCATTCTACTGGTCTAAACAACAGGCACTACTAAAGTAATGTCTGTGACAAAAACCCCTGTTTTCTTCTCTATCCAGCTGAGGGAGAAAGAGATATCATTAAGAGTGGAGCCAGTTTGAGGCAACACACCACAGAGTGTGTGAGGAAGAGCAGAGAGAATAAACAGTGGGCACACTGTCTGGAGTGATTTAACCAAGGGGGGAAAAAAAGAGAATGAGTAAATGTGAGAGATGAGTTTTGAGCAAGCAAAAGACAGTTGCAAAACCAAAAAGCAATAGAATGGTCTAGATGGCCTCTTGGGGGCCCTGTTTGCTCTATTTATGGTGATTTCTGGACAAAGTCTCTGCAGGAGATCTTTGTTCTTTGCAGTTTTTAATAGAAATAAAATCACATGGATCTGATTTTAATAGTGTGTGCTTATGCTCACCTGTATACTTTTAGGGTTACTCTTCAAAGATTTGGATTTTGATTCCTGGATTGAGACCCACTTTGCAAAATACTGCTTCTTTCATAAAAGAGAAAATATAATTTCCAACTGATCCCATTTCTAGCTTATGTTAAGGCAGTTTGATGGCTGCAGTAATTTAAGCTATTTGCACACAATCTTGTTAGAGCTTGATGGATCTTAAGGGGTTAAGATTGTGTATTAATTATCTGGAAAGTACATTATCTCTAGTGAGAGAGTTGGTAATGGATAACTGCTAATTGTTTGGATTAGAGAGGACCATGAAGAATTTCAAGGGGGATAGAGGCAGCAAAATGAACAAGTGGTAGAGCATTTCAAGGTAGATTTTAAAAGAGTGGTAGGAATTAGAAACTCTTCTAGGCTCAAGATTAAATGTAGCAACTCAGGAAAAAAAATACAGGAGTCAGTATGGGTAGAGGATTATGAGTTTTATTCCTTTGAGTTACAATGAGAAAGAAAGCTAGATATTATGATGTTTAACTAATGTAATAATACGGTATTACAGCCCCATGTGAATTGCTGGTACATTCATCTCAAACAGTTCTTACCCTTCCAGTGAAATTATGTACATGCACAAGGGCATCATAGTTCAGCAGTGAAATCCTGAGGGGACTTGCTGAGATGCTGTTCTGTTTTGGAGCCAGGCTTTGAAGGGAGGAGAGAGAAAACAGGGAACACCATAGAATGAATGAAACCATGTATGGTTTATAGCTGTGCAGCAAGAGCTCCATTTTCCGCTAATCTGAGAGCAGGGAGAATGACTGCAAACCTGAACGTAGCAAAGGAGCTTTTATGATGTGTCAGTTATCTGTGGAGTTGATTGCCAGCTACAGTGGTCACATCCTGCTCAAGGAGCATGCTGATCACAGAGACTCAGCAAACCTGATGAGACATGCCCTGAGGAATTTCTGTGCATTAGTTAGTGGTCTTCATTTGGCACACATCACCTTATGGTGTGAGCATCTTAGTTTCCTGGATAAGTATGTAAAATTCCAGCTCCAACCTCAAGGCAGTTAGTTCTTCTTCCTGCATTCTTTCTCTCCCACTTCCTTTTACTCTTCTGCCATCTGTCTTTTAACTAATTTTTACTTATGCTTAAAATCACAGGCTACCAATTAATAAATGTTTTTAACTGCCTTTTAAATTAAGTTATTTATTTATGTCCTTTGGTTATTTAAAAATGGATTTGATTCTTCTGCTAGCCTGTGATGCTAATATAAATCATATTATTGTCCCTTTAGACCACAACAAATTACCTAGCATTCTAACTCCACTCCTATTCACTGCGGCTCTGATCATGTGTCCTTGCACATTGCTTTTGCAGCATCGTTGTTTTCATAAGAATTTGGGATGGGAGCATTTAGCCCTCTAGCTTATGCACAAATAAATTTTCCTCATTGGTGCATCGTGTCGGACTGAAATTGTTATTTTCTTAGGATTTTTTACACTGGAAGTCTCTATAGTTCAGAAGTATGATACTGCATCATTAACTTTTGCTGCACTACTTTTTTTGTACTCTTGGAAAGACCTGGATCATCCCTAGTCACACTCCAGAGAATCAGGGTAAAAGTAGTAAAATCTAGTCTGTCAAGAAGGATCTTTATGAGTCAAATACAGTGTGCCTTTCAACTCCTTTCATATGAAATACCTCATTTTCTGTCTAGCTTGGTGATAGTTTCTGTTTAGGCTGTTCAGTGCAATGCCTTGGCTGAAAGAAGAGTTCTCATTGCACAGTGGCTTAGACTCAGCAGTTTGTTCATGTGTTTAAGTGATGAGCCTATTGGTCTGCACTTAATGCAGCAGTGCTGAGTGAGAGGGCACAGCGTTCTATCATGGTGCACATGCATGGCAAGGGCTGGCATCAAAACGGGGCTTGTGCTCCCCCTCTGTGCTACAGAGAACTCTGAACTGCAGTCTGCCATTGTTAAAATAACTTTAACTGCCTGACACTGGCTGGTCCTTGGCTCCTGTTTGCCTGCCATGAAAATCTCTGTTGGAAAGCTTCATTTTAGGCAAAGAGTAAGTAGCAGTTGATCAAGGTGAAGAGGGAATGAGTAAAATTAAAACATAATGTCATTTTAGTTTTAAGTATTTCCTTTAACAACTTAATGTTTCTTGTTACATAATAGGTACACAGAACTCCTGTAGACCTAGGGATATGTTTTCATGTTTCTGGCTGAAATGAAAATCTAATTCCAACTTACTTTACTATCAGCATTAGATAGATATTACAGACAACAATTGTGGGAATATCTAATGACTATAATATCCCCCTTTAATATACTTAAATATTTGTGTATCAGAGATTCAGGTGAATCAATATAAGACCAGTAGACATTTTTCTTCTTTCTGATAAAATTCATTTAGTCCCCACAGCCCTTAAGTGCCAAAAAAAATGTAGTCCAGTGCACTTCTGAGAATTCTGCTTTTGGATCTCTGCTACTTTACTTTTGAAGATAGTAGAAATTAGTGGGTTTTTTGTTGGTTTTTTTTTTTTTCATTGTGGTCAGCTGTTGTCATAGAAGTTACTAAAAACATATTTTGCAGTGCATACTTAATTCTAATCCTATGTTAGCATTTCACTAAAAAATGTGATCTTTTTTTGTACCAGTAAGTTAAGTTGCTTACGAGCATGAGTTCCCCAGAAACCCCGGATCTGAAGACCTCTGCCATTTTAACAAAACCTAAGTATTTGTATTAGGCTGTATTTAAAGACTTGTAGTACAAGATGAACACTGTGACTGTATGCATAAGAAGTCATGTTTCCCTAAAGCAATTGAGTAAATGTTTGTGTAAGTAATTGGATTTGCAATTTGTTTAGTTTGTATGTGCCTTTGGGTACCATAGGAGAGTTACCCTGCTGGAAATCTTGCATGATGTGATGGTCTTAAGCTCTCATGAGACAGTCTTACATAAACTTCATAAGGCTGAGTGATAGACTTCTAAACATATTCTACTTTCCATCTTGGTTTGCAATGTTTTACTGAAATATTCTCTAGCACTTTTAAAACCTTTTCTAACAAAAATTAAAAACAGAACTATTAAAAAAAGATGTGTGCCAGTTTGGTCTGACAGCTGGAGAGAAGTTAGTGCTGGATCTCATTTTATCTGAAGCATTTTGACCATCCATAAAACATAACTAAGTTTTACCCAATTTTGTGTTCTGAGGTAACTCTTAACACTATAATACAGTACATCCCCATACATCCTCTCTATCTGTTGCCAACATGATTATATATAAAGCCTCAGCATTAAATTTTGAATTCTTTGATTTTGTTAAAGAGAGTGACAGAGTTAAAAAGGAAAAAGTTTGCAGGAATACAATTCCTCTTCCCTTTAGAAAAGTGAATTTAAAATAGAAGTTACATTATTTTCCACTTTTTGCTGTTGGTAGATCTCCTGGGTACAGTTACCTTGGAAACATTATATTCTAAAAGAATAAGAATATACGGAACTTTTTTTGTGCCCATTGATAATGTCTGGAAAAATGGTGATGCTGATAGCAGTAGAAAAATATTCAGTTTAGCTGAACCAGGAGCCTGACCTCTAAGATTAAGTTTGGAAAAGAGAGTGAAATCTTGATTTGGAATGTCTGGAGTTGAAAATACTTGTTTTTCAACTTCTATTTTTTAAGACCAACCGGTGGCTTAGAGGAGAGGATTGTATTAATGATCTTGGCTTTATCAAGTGTATTATCTAGAGCAGAGCGCAGTTTGAATATAGTACACATATTAGAATATAATTACATCCTTAAGTTGTAAAGAAAGATGATGCAATATTCAGGTCTAAGCTCACCGCTTAATTATTATTTAGAGATGTCATGATTACAGCAAAATTGGATTAAACACTGCAAATTCAGCCTTTTGGAATTAATAAAATCATGGAAGAATTATTGCTATTAAGTACTGTTCCTTTAAATTTCTGAGAGGTGTCATTGACACTTGCCTTATTTTACATGAACCCTGATGTGGAGAGTATTGTCATAATCAAGTGAAGCTATTGAAAAAGGTCCTAGAGTCTGCAGGATGAAAATTTTTAAGCTCTCAAAGGGAACTTGAATCTACATTGTACTTCATATCTACTCAGGATTCAAACCCACACAGGATCCCCTGAAAATCACAGACCACACTCAACTTTTTGGCACTTTGAAATCTGTATGTTTATGGTTTATGAGAGTTACATATGGGTTGTTTCTGTTGAAAGAGAGATTCTCCAGATGGGACTGGCCTAAAGGCAAGATTGCATGGTCCATTGCTATCCTAGCAGTGACAGGAAGATGCTTTGTAAAAAGCAGGATAATTCTACAACCAGTGAGGTTGTTGAGTGTTATTTATTTACTTCCACTTGAGGAGGTAATGCGATCTCTATTTTTCAGTTTCATTTTCTGAGAGATTTGATTTTATGTTACATCACATACTATTTATTGTTCCTAAAAGGGGTAATAGGCAAACTTACCTTTTCACAGTCATCTGACTGTAAATGCCGATGCCTTGTCATGGAGAGTCTGTTAAAGCCAGTACCACAACGACCAATCGTGCAGGAGAAGTTTTCTATATTTGTAAATCTTAACAAATGAAACCTTTAACAGCCTTCATGTGCAGATAAAGACGAAGAGATACATTGTCTAGGAATGTGACATCTTTGGGTGAAAATCAATAGATCAATTGGGATCCTCAGGTGAAATCTCAAGATACTAAGTCATGATATTGGTGACATAAGTATTAAATAAGAAATTAAGAAATAAATAAATGCTGATGCCATTTTATATTAAATTAATCTATAACTAATACTATTTAGTATTTAGTTTCAAATGTGTTTCTTCAAAGCTTTAGTTTTCTCTCAGAAAACAGCTGTAGTATGAAAGAGAGAAAAAGATATCAGAGCCTCTGGCTGTGTATCAGGTCCTCTTTTTTGTACTAACTCATTGAATAGCTTTTCTTTGAATTTGTAACCAGTAAGTTGTGGACTGTTGAAAACACCTGAGAACAGGACAGCTTTAGCTCTGGTTTGTAGAAGGGAGTAGAAGTTCAATGGATACTTGATCAAACTTTTGCACAGGATACTGAGGATCTCAGAACGTGACAAAGCAACTGAAAGAGAAAAAAATGCATAGAAGAGAAAGAAACATTCAAAATTGTGTTACAATTTGCAGGAAATACTGCAGAGAGTAAACTGGGAATACTTTTAAAGCCATTAACTTAGGTCTTAATTTGTTACTGAGAAGGGGAAGAGTAGCATTAGACAGCATAGTTATTGTTTGTTGTTTTTTCCCCCCTTAGATTTTTTTATACTGATTTCTTTATCAAAAAAAGACACCTGTCAAATACTGAGCATGATTCATATAGATGTTATTTATTCCAGAGTGCTTCAGCCATGTTTTATTGTGTCTTTCCATGGTGTTATCCAAGCTAGCAAGTTCTATTAGTTTAAGGAAGGGGATGTATCATTAGAAATTAAAGCTTATAGACACTGCAGTGTCAGGAAGAACATCAGTCATGTGCTTGCTGGAAGAGCAGAAATAAATTTTTTTTAAAAATCACACCTTCAGCTGACCCATTGGAGCATGAATTTTATACTCTTGTGCCCAGTGATGCTGTGAGACCAAGTAGTTAAGGTAGGTCATTAAGGTGCTGTGGCAGTCAATATAGCCAGGCAGTTTGATGAATGCCTGACCCAGCATATGCCCCAAGACTGCTCTCAACACATTACCTCAAGCTCAGAGGAAAGGCAGCCAGTCTACTGTCAGTTTAAGGAGACTTGAAAAAGCAGAATGTATCCAGTCAGTATTGAAGAGAAATATTTGTATCATTGACAGTCCAACAAGAGATTTAGAATCATTGTCAAGTTTGTTTGATAAGGAAGAGAAAGAAAAAGAAAGAAAACCAAAAGGAGAGAAAACCAAAGATGAACTTCTGATTAAAAAACACAATTTTTTTTTCTTGTGCAAGCTTTCCTTTGAAAAGTATTCTATATTTTCCTCTGGAATGTGGTGCATTACTCTAAACAGATCTCGTCTCTCTCCAGATTCATAATGGTAGCTGGGTATTGTAGGGGCTACAGCTAAAGACTGAATTATATATATAGATAAGCATCTTTATTCGGCAATAATGGCAAATAAAAGGAAAATACTACATAGCAATGTCAAAAGAACATTTGGTAAAGCCTGCCTCTCCAGCAGACCAAGCTCCAAGAAATGAACTCTTATGCCTAAGCATCTTTAATCAGTTCATTTTGACAGGTCTTTGTATCTTGTACCATTTATTTCCTGAAGGTTGTTGCCTGCTATAAAACGCTTATACTTTTATTGACTTATTAACTGATTTAGCCAAAAGTCAAAGAAATATTCAGACTCTAGGTGTTAGAGCAGTACTTTGCCATTCAGTTCACATGAGACATCTTCAAATGCTATATAAATACTGTTTTCCATCATGCACATTCTCATTATGCAATGTGACTGGTGTCTTTATGTGGATCCATGGTAATTCACTTCCAGATAATACACATGTTGCTCATTACTCTATTATCTAGCATTTTATCAATCATCATCTTAAGCACCCATCCCTTCATTTGCAATGCCTTATATTTTTCATGTCGGCTCACTGTTACCTTAATGTGCAGTCACAATTCCTTATTGTTCTCTGGTGTTTTTGCTCCATGAAACTTCACTTCTGATAAAAATGGTATTTAGATACCATGACAATACAGGGTTTGTGTACATGTGTCTGGGTGCATACCATGGACTGCAAGATGGGGGCACTGGAAGAGGTAAACACTATCTGACTCTTAGAGTGTGGGGTGGGGGTCCAGGACTGTCAGCTGGAAGATGAAACCAACTCTCTTCCCATACACATTGGACATCCTTCTCATTTGCGAATAGCTTCTGTTAGCAAGCAGGAAGACAGAGGAGAGGCTGAGATATTTATACTCTTAACTGCTTTATACTGCTTTATACTCTTAGCTGGAAGAGCCACCCTGGATGGCGCCAGTCATAGCTGTTCGCCCATGTCAGAGATCAGCACCTTGCGTCACCCTCTTAAAAGGTCTGCTGGCTGCGCTCCTTCCCAGCACTGATAGCTTTAGAGAGAAGTGATGAGGAAAATTTTATAGCAGCAAAGAACTATTCTGAACTAGGGAAATACTCAGCTCAGCTGCTCAGTGTGTATGCAGTTACATAACTAATGCCAAATAAGACAAAGTACATTTACCAGGTATATAAAATAAAAATAATCACAGAGGTAAAATAACACAGTTCTACCCTAGTGAATCATCTTTCCTAGGTAGAAACATTAACGATTGTACAGACCATAAGTTAAAGCAAATTAATTGCTTGAAGATGGGGAGAAAGATAGCTTTTTAAATCTGCTTTAATTTAAAATTCTAGAAACTTCCTTTCCATTTCAAGTAGTTTATTCAAATTTAATCATGGGGGTGTCAGAGTATGAAAACGTCTAGTTATGATGTTGTTGGAGAAATTCAACTTTCAATTTAATGATACTACTTGTGCCTGCTTTGAGAAGTATCCATGGAAACAGTGCAGTAATTCATAAACTGTAGAGCTGTATAAAGTCTCTCTACCACAAATACATTTCAGCAAGAAAATCAGAAAGATACTTTTCATGTCAGTGTTGCACAGCTAAAGAGGACCTCTCAAGTCAATGATTTGAGCCATTCCCCTGTATATAAAATTATTCAGTGTTTTCTGACTTAAAGAACTGAGAAAACCAGATCAGAACCATGAAATTCTCACTTTCCCAAGCAGATAATATATCACAAAAAAAGCGCCTGAATAAGTTTTCATGCGAACTACCAAGTATAAAGTTGAAGTGAAACTGCTTCAATGCGATTTTTTTTTTATTAGATCATAGTGGAATAAATGATAGGTAAATACTCTGCTGGTACCTGCCTAGAGTATAGTTTGTGTTCCTGTTTAAGTCCAGCTAACTAAGCATAAATTAACCCGACTATTATTTTTTTTTAGGTTTTTGGTTTTTTTCTGGGTGTTTTTTTGTTGTTGTTGTGGTTGGGTTTGGGGCTTTTTTTTTGGTTTTTTTTTTGTTGTCCTTTTTGGTTGGTTTGTTTGTTTGACTGTGGTTTGGTTTTCTTTTCACACCCGTAAACATATCATTTTACTCAAGTTAAATGTCAAACAACTCTTGTTCAAATAAGTGCAAAAAATTTCTTTCTGCTATATTGTAAAATGCAAATCAAGGAACTGATTTTCTAGACTTGAACTTTTCAAAGACTAGTTGTCTAACTTTGGTCAAGTCAGTGAAGACCACATATCCAAAAAGGTTATTTCTCCTTTCTATTTTCATCCAAAATAAATAATTATTTGTATTGCTGTGATCCTGGCTGTACCAATGAGTCTGTGTAGGTGCAGCCCCATGCTGTGCTCTTCCAAATGTACCACATGGACACCAAGCCAGTGTGGGACTTTGCATGTCCCCTGGCCACAGGATGAACTTGGTCTGCAGGCAGCTTCCACCCAGTGCTGGTCATTATGCAGCAACAAGTTATCAAGTGAAATGCTTTTTGTTTGGTAGTAGAAGTGGCAACTAGGGGGTTTTTTCCACTAAAGAAAATCCTATAAGAACACAAAAGACCAAAATGAGATTGCCTTAGCAGGGATGAGGTCTGCACAGCATGCCATGCCCTTGCTGGACATCTGTTCAGTGCTGCACACCTTAGGGTTTCCAGCATGTGAATGCACTTAGGATTGCCTTTATTATCCTCTATTTCTTTACAGTTTTAGCTCCAATAAATGGCATCTTAAGAGATGCTTTCCTGCAGGGTCTGAGTACCTTTCTTAATGGTACAGAAATGAACTATCATTTCCTGGTACAAAACATGTATGTAATCTAGGTAATCAAATAAATATGGTTTTTAAAATGCCAGAGGAATTACACATAGCTCACAGTGAGAGATGAGGCATTGCTCTGACCCGTTGCCTCTCTGCTTGAGCTTGGAAGTTCAAATACTGATATACTATATTGGTGTCTGACAACTGACATTTCTGGTTTACTACTTAGTAACTTCTTATGCAAGCTTTATTTCCTCTGAAGAATGCCCCTATAAGTTAAACATCAACCCACATTTCAAATAACCTTCTCTTCCAGTTACTAAGATAACATACTTTTGAGATAGACCAAGTTAAAGGAGTTTTGGAGGAAATTTTGAACAGGTTAGACAGCACCTTTTCCTGAGCTCTGTATCAAAAATAGTTTTTCCAAATAACCTTAAAGGCTGGCAAAATGAATTTTGCTGTCACAGTTGAAGGAGGCAGTACAAGGAGAAGGTACAGTTGAGCTTATTATACAATATATACTTCAACATTAGATGCTATTTATTGGAGCTAAAACTACTCCTATGTTGTCTTAATATGATTTTTACCAAACAGCATTAGACAGTAATTACTTATTTCCAGTGAAATAACAAGCTGGACTTTTCAGTCTTCAATACCTTCATATTATTGGAGCACTGAAAAGTAGCATCTCAAAAATAGAAAGAAAAATTACAACCTGACTGTTGCATCTGTTTTTAACAGCCAGACCTCAAAAGTGAATGACCAGACAGGTAAAATAGAATCAAGACTTTAGACCAAAAGTGGAACTGCATTTCCCTTCAATAATAGTAAGACAACACTTGCATATATAGTAGTACAGTACAGGTTACAGAGAGATCTGCTCAGGATATCTGGTTATAATGTTTGGTGCCAGCACAAGCAGTAGGTTTTGTTGCAGATGATCAGTCATGGACAGTTTCCACAGTCTGAAACACATCTCTAGGTATGACTAGGTCATGTGATCCCTGGACAGTCAGTGACAAAGAATTTAAAAGAAACTTCCTGTTTCCCTCACCATTCTGCCATCCATATAGTCTCCTTGAGCTGGAGATTCCTGGTTTTCTCCCTACTGTTTAGGATAAAGACCATTCCGAGAACCTGCTAATGACTTCATGAGCACAATTGAGCCAGGGGCATTACTTCTGTTCTGCTCTAAACCCAGTTCCTGCCCAGGCTGCACTCAGATTGATCAAGACGTGACCATCTGTGCTCATAGTCTTAGCCCTTCAGGTTTCAACCTGTGCTTATGCTTTATGCTTCCAAGGCTCCTGGTATTCTCCAATCAGGACTCTGCACACTTATTTTAAGGTCACTAGTAGTCCACTTGACAGAAATTTCTTCTTTGCTGTGTAAATTATTATCTTGACCACATGCAGTAACATCTGTCTAAAAATGATAATGTTACTTAAAAAGAAAGACCCTTATAAGGATTCATTACTTCATTACAGTTTATTTTTTGACACTGGAATGTATTATTGTTAGTTTACTTTTAGTATTTTTTGCTGAAATTATTTTGTTTCAAGGACCAGGGAGATGTGTTAATGCAGGCATATCTGGAGGACTGTCTGTCACATTGTAACTGATTCAGGTTGGTAATCTTAACAGAAAATACCATGGCTAACGCACCTTAACTTATTGTAATATGATTTTCACTTTTGTTTACACTAGTGTATATTCAGAGCTATTAGGTACTGTTTTGTATAAAATCATGGAAATCAGAGAATCATTAAAGTTGGAAAAGACTTCCAAGATCATCAAGCCCAATCACTAACCTGATACTGCCAGGCCTGCCACTAAACCATGTCTCTAAGCAGCACATCTACAATGTGTCTTTCTCCTATGAGTTTTTAAATACATACCTCTCCCACTTAAATTCTCATTTGTATTTATAATATGCCTTTCTTCTCCACCTATAATTCTTTCCTTATTACAAAATTATCCTTAATACATATGTAATTTTTGTAACTATTTCAGGAGCTTTTCTTACCTTTTATTTACTTGCCCTTTCTCATGCCAGCATAAAAGAGAAAGTTTTTATAACAAGAGAGGTTTTTTAGGTGTTCCAGATAAAAAATAATCTTTATGGAAAGTAACTTTTACTTTCAAAGTTAGTAAAAAATTTTATATCCATTAGTTTTTTTTGTTCTCATATCAAATTTTTACTGGGAAGCACAATCTTTTTGAATTTTAACTGCCTAAGAAGCTGATATCAATGGTCTTACATTTCTATGTGAGGGTATAGCTAAGAAAAGTATGGAAAATGTGCTTAATCCAAAATTACTTTAAGAAGAAGTAGAAGAGATTTTTTTTCTATATTGACATACAGTTCTTTCTAGTAATTTTACTATGTTCTAAAACAATGTCATTTCAACCTGGAGTCCTTTCTACAATCTGTAAACATAAAGCTTTTTCAAAAAGTTTTGAGAAAATATGTTTTACATAGCTTCACATCTCCTATCAGGTTCTTGGGGAGCTGAAAACACTTGATCCTAGGTCAGCTGTCTGTGTGGAATCCAGCTGATACTTTCCCAAACTACCTATGCAAGAAGTGTCTTGAAAAAGTGGAAGGTTGAAACTCTGTAGAATATAAAGAGATGGGACATTTCACAACAGTTACATTTCACTTTTCTCAAAAGCAGTAGTAGGACTTCCTCCTACCATGACATCAGGATGTTTTGCTGAAGCTCTATATTATGGAGGTAATTTGTTTACAAAAAGTTTTGTTTTACTCTGTTTATTTCTCCCTCTTTTTCTAATTCCCTGAAAGAAATTGTCAACACTTACTTTCATAGCCTGCATGTTGAGGTGGAGTTTTGGATTTATTCACAATAGTTTCTTACATCAAAATGCTTGTAGTATAAAGTGCATTGTCCCTTTGCAAGTTGAGTCATAAGTTTTCTTATAAACAAGAACTATCCAGTTGTTTAAAGTCTGAGTTATTGAAATTATCTCACCTTTGCCGTGTCTATAATCATCCCTCTTGATATTACCTTTATCCTTAAGCATCGAAGAACTATTTTCTACACTAGCAAATCAATTTCTAAATACTGTTTTTTTCTGATTAGATTTTGATTTCCTCAGAAATTCTCAATTCTAGCTTTCATTGCCTGTTTCTGTTTATTGTATAGTACAGTAGGACTTATGGAAACACATACACGTACTGCTGCTCTCACAGGATATTAATCCTAACCATAATTAAGTCTTCTTAGATTCTGACAGTGGGATAATTTTCAACATTACTCATGTGTCTTGAACTAATGAGTATTTGGCTAACCTGATTGGTGAATTTGGATGTAAGTATCCAATTATGCCTGTTTATATTTTTAGGAAAATATGTAGTGCTCTTTGCAGAGTCTTTACAGATGACAAAATGAATTAACCTAATTTTACTGTTGTTTATTACACTATGAAAGGATTCACTGCCTATTGTTCATTTCCCTACATCTTTCTTTAATCTGTCATCACTTAAGTCCATAAAGGCAACTTCCATGGCATGTATTTTGAATATAAATTCAAAAAAGCCCATTTTCAAATTCTGCAGAAAATACATATTTTATATTGTTTTACTTTTCCTCATTGAAACCTTAGGCATGGATATGAACAGGCTTTTTATAGTATCTTTTTCTACTAATTCATCCATGACTTCCAAGCCAAAATCTGACAACTGTTTGACAACAACAAAAAATTTTTCCAATTTCTGTTGTGCTATTTATTCTCCACCACAGAATTGCACAGACATTTAAAATTGGAGAGACCATTTTGTATAATTTCTCGCAAAGCTGTGCTGTGAATGTAGTTCTGTTTTGGGTGACCCACAACCCTAATAAGAATCTCTGAGCTTCAAACTAGAAAGGTTGCAAATGTAATGATATTAATATTTTCCCACCCAGCATGGTTTGACAACCTTTGCCAGTTAGGCTTTCTTATGGGTGATGTTATACCAGGCCCCCATTACTCCTTTACGTCAATCCCTGTCCTTTCACTCCCCTAAAATCCTTGATAAAGTTAAGATTCTCAGGCTTTTCTCTTGCCAGTTTTGCCAGTTTTTATCACTTTTGTGAATGTAAACAAGAAGAGGATCAGTACTGATATTCTAGTAGGGTCATATTGATCCAAGAGATTTAGTCTCCAACTTGATTCAGATTAAAACAGCTGACCTGAAAATATGATCTCTCTTTCTCTCCCCATTGCCAAATCTCTCTTTTTTCCGCCCTTAAGAATGCAGAGGAAGATGGTAAGGCTAAGAATTGGTGGATATTAATTTCAAATGGATCTGCAACCTGTTAGATGCAGTAGATTAACTCTAGCAGCAATGTAAGTGAATGGTAATTCAAATTATGTGAAAAACAAAGCCACACTGAACAAACAAGTCTAATGAGTAATGCTCAGGCAATCAGTCTAAAAAAAAAATTAAGATTCTCTGTAGTCATGCAGAATCCATTCATTAAAATGGATTAGCCTGAGCTGTGGACTTTGCCACTAAAGAAATTACAAAGAAAAAGCAGTGTAATTTATCAATTTTAAACAACTAAATTTGGATCACTGGCAATAAAAATCCACAAGCTTCATTTTCCAATGCTCAGATCCAGAAACGTATTCAGTGATTCTTCATCCACAGTACTTCAACAATAACTGACAAACCAGCTCATCAATATCTAGTTAACAGCTTTAATTTGGTTTACTGATGTGTTAGATCTCTGTAGTCTTCTCTGTCCTTTACACCAATTCACATCTATCTCACATTTCTGTTGCAATAATGATTAGTATCGAGGCTCTTTGCTGCTCTAAAGGATACTCTTCATCTTTCATTTCTTAATGTATTGTTTATTTTGGGTTAGAGTGAACTGGAAAAATAAAATCACAAACATAAAATATATAGTTAAAACATTGCAGAAGGGTCAATGGATCAGCCTATTTATTCTGTAGAGGCCATGGAAATATAATTTTGCAGAAGCACTTGTTTTCAGTCTAGGTTCAGGCAGCACAGGCAGCACTGCTGTCTTAGAAACTTGAGGTTCAGTGTTATCCAGCTCTGTTTTTCAACAGAAGTGGAAAAACAAAAGATTTACATTCAAGAAAAGATATTCACAGGAACCATGCAGGTAAAGTTTTAAAAGCATTTTTCATTAACAGATTATGATCATTAGTGTTAGAATTTTCCATATCCCCTATGCTTTCTTTTGCAGTTTATTCTCACTGAATCTGCAACTTGTCCATTGAACAATATTTGTTGGAGATAGTGCAAGGGGTGCTAGCTGCCCTTTAGTAAAGCCAGCATTTGACATCTAAAAAATCGGTGCTTACCACCTGTTTTTATTAGGAAAAAAAATGTAGAATCAGATCACACACATTTCCATTTGCAAATATTTGCTGGGATTTAAAAAAAAAAAAGAGAGAAATACAGATGTCATACATTAAGGCTCTTGAAAAGCCATGACCTTTTGGTACATTTATTACAAAATATAAAGAGATTTGCTTTTGTTATATATGACATAAATGCTTGAGATAGCAGAGGAAGGAGAGAGAAAGAAGATTTTATTAAAAGATCTGTGGCTTTAAATCTCTAAGCCCTTTTGCAATTGATGCAATGATGTGTGCACTGTCCGCATCACAGTGTTATTCAATAGCAACACGGGCTGAGAATTGCTTCCAGATACCTCAGCCAGGAATTTGCAGAGAATAACAGTAGTGGGGCTGCACTATTTTTAACTGCTGTTAACTGTAGATAACTTCTAATGAGAAAAATTGAAGTTGACAGGTGGTCATGATGTATCCTAGAGTGATATAGCCACATCTCTGATCCATAATATTTAAATGTTGACAGTACCATATATTTAAGGGAAGCTGCTTTATTCTGGTGGAAGCAATAGAGCTTACTGATGTGAAAGTATTGATCAAGTTCAGTCAAATTTAATCTGTGAAATGTGTTAAGATTACAGTCTCTCCACCTCTTCTTCCTGGTGCTCAGTGGGCTTAAAAGAGCTATCAAAGCCAAGAAATATCCCCTTTACTTTCTCTTCTGACTCTTTATGTTGGAGAACACTTTCATTAATGTAGCTTCTAGTTGCTCAGTAGTTGCTCCCGGTTCTATATTGGTGAACCCAAATGTGGCATTTTGTCATTAAATCTTAAAAACAAATGGGAATACCAGGAATAAGCCATTGGGAGCTAGAAGCCTAATTACAATGTGGGTCCAAGTGTGCTTCATAAACCATGGGAAGCCGTCTGAGTATGATCATGTTCGAAGACAACAACTATCTATATGCAATATCCTGGGTTTGAAATCAGCAGCAGTATCATCTTGTGCACAGTCTCAAACAAGTTGAATTGCTATCACTATAGGAATAAAGTCAGTTGAACCCCTTGTGGTGCAAGGATGAACCTTCACTCACTGAGGTAAACGGCTGGGGTATTCCGCATATTACGGTATTCAGGTGTATTCTCCAACGGAGCACAGGATCGTAGTGAACAGGACAAATTTCTAGATGCAGGAAAACTGTAGGAGAATGCAGAGACCTATGTGGAGTCTTTACTCTTAAGTGAAGATCATGTTTATTACCACCTGAAGAACCTAAATATGCATAAATCTATGGAACCCAATGAGACACATCCTAGAATTCTGAGGGAAATGGCTGATGTAGTTGCCAAGCCACTCTTCATGGTCCTTGAAAAGACATGGCAGTCAGGTGAAGTCCCAGGCCATTGGAATAAGGGGAACATTGTACCCATCTTTAAAAAGGGTAGAAAGCAGGACCCTGGGAACTACTGGCTTGTCAGCCTCACCTCTGTGCCTTGGAAGGTCATGGAACAGATCCTCCCAGAAGCTATGCTAAGGCATGTGAAGGACAGGACAGTGATTTGATACAGCCAGCACATCTTTACCAAGGGCAATTCCTATCTGGCCAACCCAATGGCCTTCTATGACGGAGTGATTCCATTGGTGGACAAGGGAAGGACCACAATTTATCTGGACTCTGTAATGCCTTTGACACTGTACCCCATAACATCCCTCTCTCTAAATTGGACAGAGATGTATTTGATGCATGGACCATTAGGAAGAAAGGGAATTGATTGGACAGTTGCATCCAGAGAGTTGTGGTAAGCAGTGCAGGGTCACGATGGACACCAGTGATGGACATAAGGGATGTCCCTCGGGGGTCCAAAGTGGGACCAGTGTTATTTAATGTAGTCATTAATGACATAGACAAAGGGATTGAGTGTGTCCTCACCAAAATTGGAGATGACACTAAACTGAGTGGTGGTGTTGACACTCCTGAAGGACAAGGTGCCATCCAGAGGGACTTGGACAAGCTCCAGAAGTGAGCCAATGGGAATGTCATGAGGTTTAACAAGGCCAAGAGTGAGGTGCTGCACCTGGGTTGGGGCAACCCCCAGTACCAACAAAGGCTGGGGGGGGTGAACAGATTAAGACCAGCCCAGGGGAGATGAACTGGAGGATGCTGACGGATGAGAGGCTGGACATGACTCAGCCATGTGCAATTGCATCCCAGAAAGTCAAATGCATCCTGGGCTACATCCAAAGCTGTGTGGGCAGCAGGGCCAGGGAGGGGATTCTCCCCTCTTCCCCACTCTGGTGAGACCCCACCTGCAGTGCTGCATTCAGCTATGAGTCCCCAGCACAGGGAGGACACCAGCCTGTTGAAGCAGGTTCAGAGGAGGCCACCAAGATGATCACAGAGCTGGAGCACCTCTCCTATGAGGAAAGGCTGAGAGGGTTGGGTTTGTTCAGCCTGGAAAACAGAAGGTTTTGAGGTGATGTAATTGCAGTCTTTCAGTACCTGAGGGGAGCCTACAAGAAAGATGGAGACACTGTATACAAGAGCACCTAGTGACAGAACAAGGGGCAATGGCTTCAAACTGAAAGAAAGTAGGTTTAGATTAAATTTTAGGAAGAAATTCTTTTCTGTGAGTTTGGTGAGGCACTGGAACAGGTTGCCCAGAGAGATTGTGGTTCTCTGGGACCATTGTTGGAAGTGTTGAAGGCTAGGTTCGATGGGGCTTTGAGTAGCCTGATGAAGTGGTAGGTGTCCCTGCCCATGGCAGGGTAGTTTGGAACTAGATGATCTTTATGGTTCCTCCCAACCCAAACCATTCTATCAATCTATGAAGCTAAGTGATAATAACACAATTGAAGTGGCAGTAGTAGCTTTTGGGTGTTCGCCTTAACATTATGGCTTCTGCTTGGTGCAGTGTGCTGCTGATGGAGTCCTGAGTGTGGATGTAGAGGGGGGCAGAAAAGGAGGAGCTGGACTCATGTTTCTTTTACAGTTCTACTGATTGATTGCTCAAAGACCGGATCCACAAATGGCATAAACTGATGCCAAAGTACTGATGAGAGACATGTCAACAACACTCAATATAGATGAGACTCTAACATGGTTTGTCTAAAAATTATTATCTGCCAAAGATGTTTTACATAGCTACATTTAAAAAATAACAACCTTAGGCTTAATACTGTAGAAATAGTATTTTCTGTGGAACTGTGCCAGTGTATGCACATGTCCTTTTATATATACATTCCCCACAGGAGATGTTCAATGACTCACTTTTATTGGCCATTAGGAAAGTAAACCACACAGGAAAGGGTGGTAATCCAGACTCATCACTCTATTTGAGTATTTCTGGTTTTCAGGTCTGCAGAATAATTACCTCTGGTTTAGAATAGTGTCAGCATTGTGTATATACTGATGCTGATATGTATTTTAAGCAGCTTTTAATCCAGTTTGGTAAACTGGATAAGTTGAATCTCAAGAATAAACTTGTGACTCTCACCCCTCCCTCACCCTGGAAACACTTTAAAATTCAGTTGTCTCAAAGCTTTGTTGTGTGTTTGTTTTGGCTTTCTGTTGCTTGATTTCTAGCAGAACATTGTGAAGTTTATGTAATTTTGGGCCTAGCAGTTAATGTGTCCCCTGCAGGCAGGCTCCATATGAATTAGAAAGAAATTCAATTACTGAGCTACTGATAACTTATCTCAACAGAATGCAAATGGATTAAGATGGCTAAGTGCTCACTTGCTTATAAATGTACCATTTAACTGGAAAACATGCTCTTTAAGAAAAGCAATGACACAAAAGCTATTTTTATGTTTTATACTTCTAGGGCTTTATGTGTTTCATATTACACCACTTACAATTCAAACTATAGTGGTCTTTATTACAAAAAATTAGAATGAAAACAATAAAACAAATTTATTTCCCAAACATAGACAGTGGATATATTTCCTCTCTAAAAAAGATTAATGACCTGTTTGATAAAAAGTGTTAGACATTTTATACATAAGATTTGTTTTTCTAGGACATTAATACTGAAATTAGGACTTCAGTTTCTGTAAAATATGGTCATCACTATGTGTGATTATAATTTATTATACATGGAACAATGAGCTAATTTCCTTTTTCTGTTTCAAAATACCCCCTTCTTTATATAGTTCTCATGCTGATGTTAATTTTATATATATACAGAAATTGGTCTGTGTGTGTTTTTCATCTTCACAACCAGTGGAGGCATATGTTTAACAACTTAGAGAGAATGAATTAGCCCACGTTTCTCTATGGGCTTAGAGAATATGGAAGCTATTTATTCATAGTGCATGTAATGTATGTAGCTGTAGGCTCTTCACTGATGCATTTCCTTCCCAAGGAAGAAACCCAAAAGACTGTTCTCTGTTTTATAGTTATCACATAGGGAACTGATTGTCATGTAGTTTTGGGAAACTGGTTAGATGGGCACTAAAACATTAAGACTAAGTTCACTGCTACTTTTGATCTCAAAACATCATATGCTTTGGCCTGAAAAGCTATACATTTTTAACAAGAAAATAATAATAATAAAAACTATTTTAAAAACCTTTGTTTGTGCCTTGAGTAATCACACTATGAAGTCATCCTACCAAGAGCAAGTCAATTGAATTAAATTAGTGTTTTATTACAGTAATAAGTGCTAGATAAATATGCAACTTTTGTAGGCTGAAGGAGATAATTTATCTTCTTTATACTGAATAGCTATAAATATACTCATTGAAATAATTGGCATGAATCTGGATACTTGCTTCATTTCAGTGGACCTTTAAAAGCAAAATTTTAAAGAAATATTCCTGTATAACTTTTATAAAACTGATATTTCTTCAGATCATAAACCAATATTTTCTTTTTCACAACTGTGAAGACATTAAATATGACTTGTAGTTGTGGTTAGAAGAATGACTTTCATAAAAGTGTTTTTATGAAATAAGTTTGAAAGGGAAATAATGATATATATCTGGTGTCAGTACCGTAGCATATTATTATTACTGGATTTTTCAGGATGTGCAAAATGTGTTTGAAAACCAATATCCTGGAATTGGGTCTTAGTTCTACAATGTATAGTACTTTACAACCCTGTCAAAAAAAGACATTCATAAATGTATTTAGTCATAAATACAGAAATATTTCAGTTAGGGTTACAGTCAGGACCTGCAGTGTGCCCACATCTTATAAAAGCAGCAACTGCCTGAAACACAACCAAACAGCTTTTCAGAGGAATGTCAGTGTGAATGAGAGGCTCAGTGGACAACGTGGGTGGGCTCTGCCCAGGACCCCATCCATGCAGCCCCACGTGTTGTCAGTGCAGGCTGCACATGTGCACCCCATGTGCAGCTCCTTGCAGCCACACAGAGACAGCTGGGAGCCTGGTTATTGTGGTCAGTTCAGCAAAAGCTAGCAGCCTGATAGATTCAGTAAGGTCTGAATCAGGAGAGTCAGGAACGAGACTTTAAATTAACAGTTTACATGGTGACATGTTTTTTTCTCATGTTCTCTTCCTTTAACCAAAGGTCTAAGTCTACCGAGGCTCTGTAGCATAGTAACTATGTTAAAACATAAAGTCCTGCACTTTAATAGACATTATCTAATGTTAAAACCAGCTGGAATATCCAGTACCAAGCCATTGGTGGATTCTGACCAATAAATTCAGATATATATGCTATGATATTGACAACAGGTTTATTTTTATTCTTGCTTCAGAAACATTTTATGAGTCATTTAACACATTAGTTCATCTGGAATAATAGCTAACCTACTATACTCACATACTCCTTTGCCAGCTTGATGGATCTGTGAGAGAAGATACAGCTTAGTACACACAGCCAAACTGCATAGTCAGTTTAAATGCTGAGGTGTGCTGTGGTTCTCCTTGCTTGAGAAAATCCAAAATGGTAGACAGCTTTTTGTACAGAAAAAAAATATTAAAAAATTAAAGCAAAGAGAAAGACTTCTTAAATATTTATGGCTTTAGTTTGGTAGATTTCTGTTTGCTTCTTTTTCTCTACTTTCTCATTCTTCCTTTGCTTCGTAGACTAGCATGGTCTAGCTCATGAGGATTCATATACCTTCTGTTAAACTTCTTCAGTTCAAGTGAGTGAAAACTAACAGTGTATGTGTCCTGGGTTTTTTTTAAACCATCCCAAAGGGAAGCCTATTTTCTGGGACTTTCTGTATTGTATTTTGTCACATAAAGAAAAAAAAAAAGGTACCTGTAGACTGCACACCATCAGGAGTTTGGACCATATCTTAAATAAAGGAGGTATGCTCATGCCTTTAGTCATCTGTGTCTGTGCTGGAAGTAATGTTATCAAAGCTTACTTCAGGTGTTCCTGTCAGATAAATCCATAAATGCCAAGGTTTATATCCAAAAAGGAGACAGAGGAGTCATGCAACTTTATTTGAATAAAGGGAGAGAGTCCACTGGGGCACATGCCCACAGGGTTTTCTCTCTCGAGGTTTCAGAGAGCACAGCCTCCTTTGATCCCAAACTCCCGGCCACATGGTGCCCGCTTCCTTTCCCCGCTGGCTGAGGGACTGGGAAGGTCCAGCCTTCCTGAACTGCCTACCACATATCCCGCCCCCTAGAACCTGCCATTTCACCCCAAAGCTCAGAAGCTCAGGCTTGTGCAGATCCTTGTCTGTTTCAGGAGCCGAGCTGCCTGGGCTCTGCAATCAACCTGCTGCCCAAAGTTTCTAGAGACATTAAGACCCTTTTCAAAGATGTTAACACCCATACCTTCACCCATCAAATTATTTGTAAAGACATTAGCTTTCCTCTCATTCTCAATAATATTACTAGTTAAGAAGCCAATTAACATGACAATTTTAGTATCTAAAGGACCTACAAACTATGATTCTGATGATTTATACTCAAGTTGTCCAGAGTACAAGATCTTGTAATAAAATTACTGATTAAAAAAGGAGAATTTTTCTCCTAGGCAGTCCAAGGACTACATTACTGTCTTCTCTGAAATTTTCCTCATTTAATAGCTCCAATAAAAGATTGTCTGAAGTTTTAACAAATCAATTTTAACTCCTTTGCTCATCCCAAATTTGGCTTAGCTTTATGTGACAACAATGGAAAGAAAGTTTAAAAAAAGGAATGTTATTTATGCTGAAAAAACTTCCATCTATAGTTCCACTCCAAATGCAGTCAATGCCAAGTTACTTTTGTTTTCTTCAAAGGTACCTTCAGTAGTAGTAATTAAGAAAATGCAACTTTCACTGCCAAGCATAATTAAATTGTTCTATAGCCAACAAAAGACATTCATTGATGCTCTGCCAAAACAAGATGTGCTTCTAATTAGTGAAGTTTTCCACTGTTACAGTGGAATTGTTTTAAATACATGTATCTGAAAGCTCACAGTTCTCACAAGATGTCTTTTACTATGTTAAGACCATCCCAGATACATTTGTTGATCATAAATATCTGTTTCTACAAAGGAACATCACTTGATCCTATAACATCAAATTAATTTCAAATGTTTCTTAAAAAATACCATCTACTAAAACTTGCCAATAAATAAACCCCCAAAATCTATGATGCCTGTGGAAGTTGTACATTTCACTAAAACAAAACTACATACACCACAAAAAACTCTTCCAAGTTATTTCTTAGAGTAAAATGTAATATTGAATTATTATTTTGTTAAAATTTTCAGAGTACTGAGTAATGAAAAACTTTGAGGCAAAGAAGGGGAAAATCCTAATGCATACAATCCTCTTTGTGAGTTCCAATGTTCAACAACCCTGCAGCATAATCTAAAACTATGGCAAAGATATTTTTGATATTTATAACATATGAAGGAAACTAGAAGAACATTTTAAACAGAGAAACAGATAGAAACAGATAGAAACAGATATTTATGATTAACAAATATATCTGGGATGGTCTTATAGTAAAAGATATCTTGTGAGAACTGTCTGCTTTCAGGTACATGTATTTAAAAGATTCCTGCATTGTAGCAGTGGAAAACTTCAATAATATTAAAATTTAAGAATGTAAAATATCTTTAAAATATATGTTTTCACAATTTCTTTAATGGAAGTATTTGACTTTTTGATATTTCAGAGGGGTAATGATCTTTAAAGACAGAAATGAATAGATGGGAAAGAATTCTTGAAGGAACCTCTGTAAAGGTAAAAAATTCCTTTTTATTAGAAGTATGCCAAGATTGTTATTAGAATATTTATAGTGCTACATTGGTCACTACAATAAACATTTTCTGCACCACTGTGGTTTTTTGGTTTGTTTTTTTTTTTTTTTTCCTCTAAAAAGCCAAGTGCTATAAATTTCTAAAGGATCTAATACTGTGCTTTATTACTGGGTGAGCAGCTCAGGAATGCAAGGTAAATGCAGTTATCAAAAGAACCAATTTTTAAAAATCAACAATATCAAACACTTTAGAAGGATAAACTCTTTCAATGTAAGTGAAGAAAGTATTTATCTAATAATTCTCAGTACAGGACCTTTTTCTTGAGGGAGTTAACATACAGGGATCTGGGGTAGTTGTCGAAGGCAGTGTGGTCAAAGCACAGCTTTTAAGCTTTTACTCACCTTCATAAGTAATTAATCTTTCCATTAATCTCAAAACAGTATCTAAATATGGCCTATGATGTATGCAACTGGATCAGTAATTTATATATGAAAAATACAGCCATTAAATAACTTCAACCTACCAAAGCCTTGATGAAATTCACTCTGGAATACTTAAGAGTCTTGCCAAAACTTCTAGTGACTTTTGGGGGAGCTAGTGGAAAACTGATGAGATCCTTGAAAACTAAAGTAGATGTAGTGTAGGACTTCTTCCCAGTTTGGGGGGATTAGATGGAGGGAATGTTAGAGCTCTCTGCAAATTACAAACCCATCTATTTTGTTTTGTTCCTTTAGGAGATAGTTGAACAAATTACTAAGCAACCTACAAATGTATGGAAATTAAGTAAAAACAAGCATTGATTTGTTCTTGAAAAATCTATCTGATTTTCTTAGTTGACATAATAATTTGGCTACTAAAAGAGAGAGAAATAATAGACGTTATGGATCTTGACATCTTCATAAGCAAAGTAGATTAATACGCTCTGAGGTAAAATTACCATTTTGTGGATTTGATGGATCAATAAGCACTATGTAGGAGTGAAGGAATTAACTCCAGCAGCAATTAGGGATGTTAAGCTATAGAGACCCATCTGCAGAAAAAAAGTACTGGCAGATGACTAGGAAGGGAAGAAAGCTGTCTGGAAAAATCTAATCTGTGAGTAGGGCTGCTAAGGAGGTCAGATGCAGACTTGTTGAGGGAAAAAGAAAACAACTTCTCTCAATGCTGTCAATTGAAAAGTCCTCATAAGTTGGGTAAAACCAGTGTGTGTCAGCAGTAGCCAGGCAGTAGCAGTGCTAGGGTGAGTTTCTGGTCTGGGGTGGGGTGGCCCTGAGTAGAAAACATTAATCCTTTACATTGCTGCTTTAGCCCAGCGTGTGATAGCTTGTTGTATCTGTGCTGATGGTTATGGAAGGTCTGTTCAAGTTTCTCAACCACAGCCATACCATTGTTAGAGTATTATAACAGCAGTGCTAACATGTGACTATGGCCCGACAAGAATGTCTTGGTGCTGGTCACCCCACAGCCATGGGTACTGCTGATACAGGTGCTGACTGAGGGTGAGAACAGGCAGACTGAAGGCCATGGCTGGCTGAAATGGCATTGGACAGTGGCCCTCAGGTGTCACAGAATCATAGAATGGTTTGGGTTGGAAGGAGCCTTAAAGATCATCTGCTTCTAACACCCTTGGCATGGGCAGGGACACCTACTAGAAGGAGAAATGTCTGAGGACTTTGTCTTATATAGGCTTCTTAGCTACCTACTGGGCATTACGTGGGGCCAACATTCTTGGTGCTTTTCTTAATGCCAGTGGTCATATCATTAGAAACTCTCAGCTATTCAGTTTTGGAACTGATTGTCATAACCTCTGTCTTGGTTGCTACTCTGGACATAATATCCCGTGTTTGGAAAAGGCTAAAACCAATAGCTAAATCAGTCCTGAGATGAGGAGTTTAGCTGGTTTAAAGGGATACCCCTGGGATATTTCTGTAAGGGAAGGCAGCAGTTTCACTGGTACTGTTCTGAAAATCTGAGTAATGGAGCATTGTCTTGCTACAGAATTACACTGTCATCACTTAAAAGAGTGGCATAATGATATGGCACCTTGCCAGTTTGAAGGTGTATTCTGGGATAGAAGAACCATCTCACAAGTAGTCTCCTGGATGATGATGGAGTTAACAAACTCCTGATCCTGATGTAGCTCTTCTATTAAAGAGTGGGAGGCAAAGAAATTTTCAAATACAAGGAGGTAGGTAGACTGTACGCTGATCATTTGTTCATCCACATCAAACAGCATCTGGAGTTAAGTCAAAGGTTAAAATACCAGGTGTGCAAGAACAAATACAGAATATTTAGGAGTAGCTTCAAATTTTAAATGTTGACATGAGTAAGAAGTCATATTTAACAAGGAAAATTTTTAAGTATCTTGAAGAGACATCATGTCTCAAAGATATTAACTCTGAATTGTAACTTTTCCTATGAGTCTTGTAATTGCTCTGTATATGCCTCTGCACATTCTACCAGTAAGAATGGACTGGTGGAAGCAGGACTCTGGCTCTTTCTCAAGTGCTTAGTCTTGCTTATTCCCACTAGCTGGTGTAAATAATTAGATATCTCTGTTTTGCCACATTGCCTACTAATTACCCTGTGCATGTCAGGAAGCTGAATGGTTCTTGTTGTCTGATCTATTCCGTCTATACTGACTAATTCCACTCTAACATAAATCATATGCAAGCCAAATGCTGTGCAAGACTCTTCTGCTAAATATGCAGGCCTTATGCAGTGAAAAACAACAGAGAAA
Organism: Pycnonotus jocosus; assembly: GCA_013400435.1. Lineage (NCBI taxonomy): Eukaryota > Metazoa > Chordata > Aves > Passeriformes > Pycnonotidae > Pycnonotus > Pycnonotus jocosus. Next base: position 139,829 of record VWYP01032718.1, on the reverse strand, counting down.
AGAAAAATAATGCCTAAGAAATTAAGTGAAACATCTCCATCATAAAAAGCAACAAGTATGTAAATGGGAGCATATTTCAGAGAGAAAACAGTTATAGCTAAATTATCACATTCTCAATCTGGGAAAAAAATTATGTTGGTCGATAGGTAATAAGCCTTAGTAAGAAAATGACTATGAACATGTTATGAATAGGTTGTGTTTTAAAATGTTATGAATCTAGCACTAGAGAATATCAACTCTCAGAGTCACAGCTGTTCACCTGCTGGGCTCTATTAACACATATGTTAACCCTTTACAGATAAATGAAAGTTCCACAGTAGAGTGTAGTTCCATGGCACATAAAATAACAGATAGCATATCTATGAAATACAGCTCTTGGAAGACAGTGCACCTAGGAAATAGCAGAGAGGTTTTGGAGATGAGTGCCACACAGATCCAGATCACTGAACTACAACTTTTTATTCAATTACATTATAAATCTATGTTTCAGTTTCATCATTCAATGCTAGTTCATATATTTAAAGTCTTTTCATCTTTGCAAAGAGCCTTGGGTTTATACACCTCTCTGAACAAAGGACCAAAAACCAATGGCAGTTTTATGAACACAAGTAGAGTTTCATCTTTAACCTAGACTCATGGCTTTGCAGTCATTCACTGTGCAATAGAAATATAATAAAATGATAATGTGGGCTTTATTCCTATACTGAAGTGCATTAGAAATCACTCAGTATTCTGCAAAGAATGGGACAACTACATGTACAGAAAGCCAGCAACATGAGAGGAGAAAACATTACAGATATTTTCAATGAGAAAAATTGTTGATTAACGCCCTGGAATGCCAATAAAATAGCAGAAATGTTAGTAAAAAGGTTAAGATTCAAATGTATATGTGCTTATTATTATTCTTTGTTGGAACTTTGGGGCTATTTAGAAATACTGTACAACACCAGCAAAATTAAAATCATTCTTTTTTGTTAGAGCTGAATATTTTTAAGGGATTTTAAATATTGTAAAAGAAAACTAACAGATTTGATGTTTTTGTTGAGAAGCTTTTTCATTAGCTCAGATATTTTTGTGGGACACAAAACCCCCTTTTTTGCCTTGAGATATTAATTAGCACAGTTGCGAGTCTAGGCTGGATAAATGAGCTTACAAATGGATAAAATGAAAATTTCACCTTTGCAGATGATATTCAGTGTTCTAGACTAAAGCCTTTCAAACGTGATGAAACATGATATGTAGCAAAATCTCTTCAGGAGGTAATTAGTACTGAGGTTGCATTTAATCATTGTATTACTTTATACAGTTCTCAGAAGGTAGGGAATTCTGTTTGATTTTTGTAATCTTTTCAAGGAACACACTTCTAAATAAGCTAGAAAAAAAAAGAAGAAACAATTTCAAAACATGTGGGGCTTTGCACAAAATTTATATTTATTTATTATACTGTCAGATAAAGTTTTTCAAGTTTAGAGGTATGTATGGTAGGTTCCAGTTTTATCCAGGTCACATGTGGCCTAATCTCTTTGGGTCCTGCTTCTTAACCATTTTGAAGACAGTCCAGTTCTCACACATCTCTCTCAACTGCATTCATTACTACTATGCAATAATCAACAGTGCAATAATATCAATTTCCTCAGCATGCATCCCATCAGGATGCAAGGATGTCTATGTCCAGTTTACTAAAGCATTCTCTATTCTTCATGACACTGATAACCAGCATGGATCATTCTTGTTGCCAGTACAATTTCATAGAGTTGTGTCAATAGTTATCTGCTCTCCAACATATCCACAAAATTTAAAGCATCCTGGACCTCATCAGTCATCTTTTTTCTTCAGTGTTGACAAATGAGGTTTTGTCACAGCAATATTCACAAACAATTCTGCTACATGCCTACTTGAACCTTCCATTAGACTGCTTTTGTTCTCCTCCAAACCTCTGACCTCTACCCCCATTTTCTTTTCTAGTTCTTTGTTATCTCAAACACAAATTGATAGAATTCTGCAGCTCTTAGCATCCTAGACCTTGCTTTCTCTTATGTGTGGGACAAGTTTTCTTTTTATTGCTCATCCATCATATACTTGGCAAGTTTTCGAACAAGCAGTGGCAGTTTTTCTGCACTGCTTTCCTGCTTTGGAGGAACTCCCTGAAGATTTCTCATAAACATCTATATATGTCCCTCCACTATCTTCTATCTTCTCACTCCATCCTTAGCCTGAGCCCAGCACAAGCCTCTTGTTTCCATTTCTTTTTTTCTTACTGTCTTACACAGAGGTTACATGTTTGTTCAGTGCCCATTGTGATTTTAGGATAATTGAAATGAACATACAAGCTGTGGTAGTAAGATGAAAGAGTATGGATTCATCCCCATTAACAGGCAGTATCACTTTGAATGCAAGCAACACTAGAGAATATGTAGTGCTGTGTCACAGGTGAAAGTGATTACAACTGAGGATCTACTCTGCTCATAGCTCAGGTGACACCACTTTCTGGGGTTCATCATAAACACAGAGAGTTTTTTCATCAGGTACCAAAAATTTATGGATTCCATTAAATCTCTAATTTGTATTTTTCCTGTAACATAAATGAGTAGCAGAGATGCAAGACTGAAACTGGTGTTTGTCTGGCTTGCTGTGCCTCAGGTCACGTTGAAATGCTGAAGAGCAGTGCAAAGGACCTGTGAATGTAGATGCGTTCGCCTGGTGTGATACTCAGATATGCAGAAATGGGTGGTCTTAATGCAGCTGTGGCCTTCTCATGTCCTTCAGCAAATCCACCCCTGTTCACATAACTCTTTAAGGGGAAGAGTGTCAGAAGCTAACTCTGTCTATGGTGTAAAAGAGTCTGTGGGGATCCTAGGAAAATGAATGTGAGATTTGCTAAAATAACATGCAGTTACACCAACAACTGAGTCAATGTTCTTCTTATTATACTCAAAATACACATCAAATACTAGCAAAATACTTCATTGCTACTAAATGAAGTGCTATTGTAAATGTTGACAATATACATTGGTATATTTTCTTTTCCATGGTGACACTTTTTTACTTGTAAGGCACTAAATCTTGACATTCATAAGTAACACACATTCAAGAATATATCATAACTATCAAAAGATGTAGGGGCTTTATAATTATATAACAACTTCGATAAGTTATTTGGATTTACTATGAACGTGAGCATGATAATGCACATAGATTAATCAATACACCTTTCAAAGGATCCCCATCTGGGAAAATGCAAACCCATATCTTGCAGTCAGTAATAAATATTTCATTAAATTATCTCTAGTTTAACTTCCACTCCAATTGGCAAACTTCCAGTGGTATGTACCTATTTCCTCTTGATTTTCACTGGTAACATGCAATCATCTCACCAGCATTTCCTTTCTGATCTATGGTATATTGCCTCACCTTAGATTACTCTCTTAGTCATGATCTCATTTAAGTAGGTAATATTTGACCATCTAATCAGCTTAAAGCAACCTGAGTAGAACAATACAGGCTTACATTTGGCATTCAGAAATAATTCTGAAACAACAAGAAAGAAATTTGACACAAATATATGATCTAGATTTTTTTCTTTATGCAGGAAAATGCAGTGTTTTTACTGACATAATTAAATTGCCCACATTTCCGACTTTTTCATAATGAAAAAGTAAGCCCTTCAGTGTTTAGGTGATTAGATGATTTAGGTGTTTAGATGATTTGCTATGTTGATTTAAAGCAGAGAATCCAGTAGTACCTACTCAGGCCTTTACTCTTCTTGTGGAACATAGAATTAAATCAGTGCCATAGCTTCTTAGCATGAGAGATTTCATCGTGATTTTTTATTTTCCTGTTTTAAGTACTCCTTTTCAGTGCTTGCATTTGTATATACTATTATGGTGAATAGGAAAAAATCTGTTTGTCGTGTCATCCAGATATGGAAAGAAATACTATGTTCAGATTTCAAACTTGTCATGTTTTTTGATACATAAACAACCATTCTTTTTCAAGGCTTTAATGTTTTCTAGGAAGATAGTAAAGGCTTCTAGATGCTCTTGCAAATCAGTGGCTACCGATCCTGATGCCAGATTTTTGATTGGCAGGTAAGAGTTGCTGCTTTTTGGTGGCTATTACAGAATTTGCACCTTTAGGACAGTGGGGATTTTGCCCATCTCCAAGATTAATGTTTTTCAGAAGCCTGAATGAAAGGGAATGTAGAATAGTAAGGAAACTGAATGTAGTGTCAGAGGGTGTCATAAGATTTGTCTACAAATGGAACGCAGGACACTAACAATTTAAGTACAAATTAATCTTTAATACAGATTAGCAGTATGAAAAGAAACCCCAGAGTAAATGGTTTTCCTCCCTGTATGTCACAGTGAGGTGGTGCTATAAGTTAGTTGAGTCATCAGTGATCTAAAATGAATCTACTCAGATGTTTGCTTGTAAAGGCTTAGCCACTTGCTTTTATTTGTCAAAAGACTCTAGCCTTGCTTAAACTGAAGGTTAGATAAAATGCATTTGCTAAGACATCTTCTCAGTTCTTTATAGGTATTCTTTTCTCTATGAAGCTTCATTTCTCATTCCCTGCACATTATCCGACCTCAGCTTTTTTGAATGCGTGCCTCACAGGCTTGATACTATCCTTTCTCTCCAAAAATATGTCAGCAGCTTTCCACATTGCATCTTACTGCTTTGTCACACTCTTAGTTTGTTTTAAATTAGCAAAACTCCACGAATTTCAAAATTTTCTGTACTAAGTATTTATTTCCACCTAATCAAAGGTTTGCTAGATATGCAGATTTGGTCCTGTTTGCCTAAAACTCAACTGGAAGAACAAATCCTACAAAATCAAAACTCTTCTCTTCTTCAGCTATGATTTCCATCACTTTCACAGGGCCCTCAGCAAGTGCACATAGTACCAGTGCAGTAAACTATGAATCCCTCTCACAGTCCTCTAGATCCCCAAGGAGAAGTGAGACTCTATTTACCTATTCTTCCATATTGAAATATGGCCAATTGTCAGGGTTTCCTTTACTTTTAATATTCTGGCTAGTCTAGCACAGGGGAATGGAAAGATCTGTATTGTAAATCTCCAGTGGTACTCGCAACAAGAGCCTCAGGCAGTCCACAGGGGGAAGGAAGGGAGGAAAAGAACTGTCTCATGAAGTACATATGAAAGTACCCCGCAGTTTAGATGTGCTGGACTAAAGATGCTCAAGAGTTTCCATGTTACACCAATTTCACTTCCCATATGATCTTTTTTAAAAATTTTCCTAGTAGATATTTGGTGCATTAAGCTTACAACAGAAGCTTTCAGTGCAGATCTTTCCAATATTACTCCCTAAGAAACACTTCTGAGTTTGGTGAATTGGCTATAGGTCCTACACTGAGGCATACCTGCCACTTTGAGAGATAATTTATGACTACCATCACATTATAATTTTAGCAGAACTTCTTCTGATACTGCTGTAACATCCATTTGTCATTTAGCTTGGTTGATTAGCTGTTCATCTTGAGAGAAGAATACTGCATATTTTCCTTTAGAAAAGGGCAAGCAAAAATTCCAGACACTAAAACCCAAATTATACACTACAAATTCTAGAATGTTGCTTCAGGAGATACTCTACATTTTATATATCTGTGGTTATATAATATTATTTCAGAGTCTAGTAGTTGTTAGAAAGATATAATTACTGTTATAACTCACTTGCATTACCCAAATTAAGTTGCATGTATAAACCAAATATAGAAGAAAAGCCAGAGTATACTTCCTTGAGCAAAGCAAAATCGTAACCCCAGTGGAGATTTGATTTTATAGTTATTTATATCTGTGGTAAAGAACAATGATAATCATAAAAAAACCAGTTTATTCTCTTCAAAAATAGTACAATCAGTGTACTATCAATAATTGACAGGGGAAAAAAGAACCATAGAACTATTCCTGTGGCTTGTCTGCAAAGTACGCTGAAAGAAGAAACTACAAAAAGGCTCTGGATCATGAAACAGAGTAAATAAAGCATTATAGATTTAGGAAATAATAACAAAAACCATAGGAGAGAATAAGTAAAGAAGACCATGAATCCTTTTCTCATAAATAAAATAAAATAAATAGAATAAAAGGAGAGAATTTAAAGAATAAAGCTGTCCTCATAATGGCAAACTGCTAAATATTTTGAGACTCATTCTATTATTTAAGATGTCACAGCGTACTGTCATTAAAATTATGGACCTGCTTTATCTGTGGGATGTACTCAAGTCCAAGGTGTGGCAAAATGTTGAGTTTCACCATTTAGAGAGAAGTTTGTTTTCTTCTTAAAAAAAAAAAAAATCTGAAATGCAATAGCTCCCAAAAACATCTGGTGACAGTGATGTAGATACTGTTTGTTCCTTTAGATGAGATGCATATATTCAGTGTCATTTTGGTTCTCATACTGCAGGAAAAAGGCATCATGTGCTTCTGTTTTCTCCTTTCCCAAATGGCAGAATACATTGTCTGGTGATGTGAGGGAAGAACAGTGTTTATACTTCTCTTTGTGCTGGAGGCTGAAATAAAATATGTCATAGCATCTGAAGCTGCTAGAAGCATTTTTCATATTCATGAATTCCTGAATGGAAATCATATAACCAACAGGTGAGCATCTGAAATGCTACTGTTCCTTCACGCTCAGTCTGTGTTTTCAAGCTTATCTTTCTAGGATTGTTTCTTAACCATTGGGGGTTTTGGTTTTATTTTTAGTCTATTTGACAGAGTTTAGTACAAACATCTACCTTGCCACAAAGATGTCCTTTTTTTTCTTGGAGCCAGCCCTGCTCCTCCTAAATACTTATAGATACATACTTTGGACTGTCTAGTCATGATTTACATGCCCAAAGCATAAAGTATGGAGCATGACATGTAGACTTTGGAATAGAGTCTCTGCAGTATGGGCTGCTTACAGGAGAGATCTGGATGAAAAAATAAAGTGCTTAAATTATTTTCCTGTGACAGAAGTGGAGATATTATTGTGATATCACATTTATAATGATAATCTGCTTAAGTTTAGCTGTTGGATATTGCAGACTTCTCTGTTTTCTTCCTGAATAGATTGCTTACTTCTTTTGTTCAAGGGGTTCCTGGCTTGAAGTCTGATCTTGATGGTTTGGTAAGCTCCAGATATTTCTGTAAAGCTGGAAATGAAGTTCTGCTTGGACCTGAAATACTCCGGACATAAACCTGATGCTGTGCTAAACAGCCAGGAACCCAAAGGTAGGCTGCAGAAAGTCTTTACAGGTGCTGGTAGTCTTGCTAGTAGATCCCAAGTGGTATTTGCTTCCCTTTATCTGCCCCACCTTGGAGGAAGGCAACTCAAAACCCTCTAAGTTCCCAAGAGTGGATTAATGTGCCTCCTGAAGTTATTTTAAAACAACAGACTCAGTCTCAGAACATGAACAGTGCATGGCAGGATGATAAGAACTTAAGAAGGTCTCTGAGGGACACATGCTTGTGACTTAGAAAATGTTTGCAAAAACTTCATGTGCTGATATATCTTAATTTTATAGGAAAAAATATTTTACTGAAAAATTCTCAACTGTCTTCATTAGAGAAACGTAATCCACACTAAATACTTTCTAGGGCTTCAGTCCAGATTAAGTTAAAAAGACATGAAAATTCAGGCTATTGTCATAAACATATTGGAGCTGAGGAGCACATACATAGTTTGGAGTTCATAATTTCAAACTGGAAGGAAAAATTTTACATCAATGCACAAAATCATTTTTATTTGATAGCATGGATTCACTTAATGGAGCATAATGAGGAAGATAAATTGATACCTTCTGATTTCTAACCTCTTATTCTATTCATTATCTTTCTTTGATTTCCATTACGTATAACAATGCTTCTGCTTTCATATATTTCTTTATTAAATTCCTTCCAAGAGAGGGAAAACCCACCAATCATCCCAAATTCTGAAAATTCTCAACTGATTTTCATATTTTTCATATCATACAGACTCACTAACAATGTTAATTATTGATAAAGGCTTGATTATTCTTTAATTACTCTGCCAAGATCTGGTATAAAGTACAAGCTCATAAATTTTATGGCATATTGTAAGTGAATTGGTTTTAATGATATCTTCATGTACCAACATGTGTATTTCATTACTAAGCTTTATTTACTAGCATTTTAACATGACCATTATTAATAGAACTCTTGGGTTATGTTCAGGAATAAGAAAATTATTACTGAATTGTTTTCTGAGGCACCTGACATGATGGTACACTTTTATGTGCTGCAAAATTCTAAATATCAGCATCAGATTTGGGTGTGCAAATCATAAAGCCCTTCCTCACTGTCACCCTTACTATCATGTCAATATCTATTTTATTAAATGATGTATTGAAAAATGCAGTGTGTGAAAGTGAGTACACTACTCAGAACATGCTTTATTGGGTAGAGAGTTAAAACTGTCTTATCCTCTGTGGCCCTGATGATCTGACTTCCTGAAAATTAGTGTTTGGCTTTGGGGAGGTTTCCCCTTGGAGCTGTAAGAGATTTCTCCTGCATCTGTAGTTTTAAAGCTGAGATGAGAGTCAGGTGCAAGCCTGTCACTTTCTATACCCTCTGATGGAAGGTTATTATGCATAAAATAAAAACAGTAAGCTCCCTAAATTGTCGTTCTAGCAAAAGATTGAGCACCTTTTGCCTGAAACAAGTCTCAATCCCTTTTATATTGAATAAATTTTTAGAGCACTGTTAAACTAGCTTGAGTAAAATTACTATTGTTATTGACTGATAAAAAGACAATGCTAGCTTAATTTATTATATCTGCTTGTTTATTGCAGTCATATTATGAAGGTGACATTTATGTATCAGCTTTGATTTGAGCAAATAACTTTGACATTCAGCAACAAAATGTCAATCTCTCAATTTTGCTTTGAATTTTAGAATTCTATTGTTCAAACACAAACTTTTTCCTCTTTACCTGCACCCAGTTTTGTACTACAGAATAGAAATAGCCAGGTGAAATAAAAAACAATTGCATGCATCTGGTGGTGGGACAGTCATGTATTTCCTATAATCTGCCCATTCTCCTTTAAAACCAAGAAAAGGAGACATCACAATCAGATTTAGCAAAAGGGAAAACCCATCAATACCTGTTGTGTAAGTATGAAGACTGGCTTTGAGATTTTTCTTTCCATTTTTATAATAAACTTTTCACAGACAAGTTCTCATCTGAAATATCTCTCTTGCTATACCCACATTCAAAAATACTTGTGTCCTGAATAATTAAAAAGTCTATTGTAATCTCCTTTTCATAATATCCTATGTACTGCAAAAATGTCACATATCACTTTGTAAGAACAATTAAAATATAAGAGAAGCAGATGGTATGGCATTTTGAAGGTGGTGGACTGCAAAAAGATGCTGAGTTCATCCACAGAGTTGCCTTGTTCAATTAAAAAAGATGCCTTGTTAATCTCAGTGATCTCTGTAGGACTGATGATCTCACGCCTCACATTTAAATATGCACACATTTAAATAATCACTTCAAGAGTCTTCCAAAAGCTAACATGTTACATTCTTGAAGGAAAGCCAAGGATTTCTGTACTGTAGCATAACACAAGAGAATGCATTTTGAACAGAGATTAGGGTAATGGCTGGGATTCAACAGTCTTTGGATCAGAATTCCCTTTTGATTTCTGAAGAAAAAATCATGATTCACTACTGATAAATCCTGATTTAGGAAAACTGGAATAGTTCTAGACTGAAGAATAACTTAAAGCCCTGAGACAGAAATGACTGGCCCTATCATTGCGTTTTCAGCATATATCTAGGTATTCCTAGGCACTTTAAAGCTGATTTAGCTTTTATTTTTTGCTCACTTTCTAGAAGAGAAAAAAAAAAATCTATGCTTTAGAGCAATAGATACAATGCAAAGAGCACTTTCTGTGGATAGGGATATTTAATTAATTGAAGGCTTTAATTTTGCAATTAGAATATAGGGGTAGAAAGCTATCATTCATCTTTGATTCTGAGCAAGTTTTTTACTCTCCATATGACTCACCTTTTCTTTACAATGAGAAAGAAGGCTCATGGTTCATAATGTCAAGTGAAAATGAATATATCAAAACAATACTGGTGACTGCAAGTGTTAATGACTTCCCTTGTTTCTCTCTGATGCTGAAGCTATTAATTGTCTGCCAATTTTGTCTTGCCTGTTTTCAAATATTGCCAGCCTTTGCTGAAACAATGTGGAAAATGTTCCCATTAGGAACAGGAAACAAATAGTCCATGCTAACCATAATTTTTTTCTTTAATTAGAAAAATTTTTTCTTTCTTTTAGAGAAACTCTTCTTTCATTCTTTCTTTCATCATGTATTATATTTCCAAAGCCTGCTGGTACATGTACATAAATACATGGCACTCATTTAAAGATCAGTTTCTGGTCTCATATTTCTGTGAATGAAATATATGATGTATTTCCTGATTTATGAGTCTTGTTCAAACTATGCTTTGAAGAGGGAACCAGGAATATCTTACTGTTTCTGTCACCAACTGTCCTTTCCACTAAAAAAAAAATTTATTTATATAACATTTTGTGAACTAAGGGCTATGATATTTTCCCTTTTTCAGTCAGAAGGATACATTAAAATTATGGCTGAACAGTTTAGCAAATGTGCTCCATTTGTTTTGTACTAATTTTTTTAGGAAAACCCAAATCCCTACTCCTGTGCCTTCATGTGGAACTGTGCAGGTGCCCATTGAAGCAGAAGTACAGAAAAATTCAACCTAAGCACGGCTTCAGTATAACAGGAAGCTACTGGTAACAAATGGAGACAGAAGCCTTGCTACAAAAGGCAGGCACACAGCGTAGGGCAGTCATCTGTGTTATTTGTTGTGTGTTATTTGGTGGCAGACAGCTGGTTAATCAGCACAGATGTGTTGGCTACTCTCTTAATAGATTTACAGCTCTCAGCTGCAGAATGTGCTGATTCTTCCTCACTGAAGTGACACAGGAAGGTAGAGGGAGGGCAAAACGAAACTGAAGGTAAGAAATAAAGGATCAAAGGGCACAAAGCTATAGGGAACCAGGCTTTATTACAGTCACTATACTCAAAACAACCTATCCAGCTGTGATACAAGGCTGAAATGGTCCAAGACCCTTGCTCTGGGTTTGGATTGAGGGGCAATGAGACTGGGGAGATGCCAAGAGCAGGATAACAATGTTAGATACTTTACCTTCATACTTGCTGTCTGCTTTGCCCTGTCAGTCTCCTACTTAAGCAATTTTCTGCCTTGGAAGTTTGTTATCAGATTTTTCCATAACCACACACACCCAGTGTGCTAGCAAGAGTGTGCTCTATAAGAACACAGTAATAGAAACTTGAACTGTCTTGTATTATAAAGGTACTGTACTTTGTAATTATGATTCATTGAGAAGGTATGTGCATGCCATGCTTCCAGTTCTTTATGTAGTGGTCAGGTTGGCTTAGACACTTACCTAGTTTCATATCGTGAAGTTTCTCCTTTCAGTAAGGAGAGAAAAAGCTATTTTTATATTCACTGAAACATAAATAATCCTGTACTTATCCAGGGACAGAAAGCTTTGGATTTTATTGTTTGCTATAGGGATTTCATCTTAGGTCATTGTCATGGAAAATTTATGAGATGCTTCAAGTGCTGTATCTCAAGGTCACCTGAAAAATGTCTTCATTTGATTTGGAAGTATCACTTGTCTGTTTAATAATTTTAATTTGTGTGTTTATTAACATCCTGACATACAGAGGTCCTTGGCAGCAAAATCTGAAATTCGGTGGGTACTAATCTATATGTGGTTTTTTTGAGGGCACCACAATGGCATGACAGTTGTGATTACACAAACTGAATATAGTCAAAACAAATCCAGAAAACATCACTGCCCCAGGAGAGATAACTGAGATTTGTCCATTTGAGCCTACTGGAAAAAGACTGCACAGTACATACTGTGCAGTCATAAATTTGTAATGTGTAGCCATTGTGATTGGAGGGATAAATATTCAGTACCTGTTATTACCTGATAAAGTCATAAATATGTATGGATCCATTTTATGTGATAATTAGAGAATCTAGTTTTAGCATCTGCTTTTACCTGATAAACAAACTTTATTATTTTAAATAAAGGCAAAGCAATAATTTACAAGCTATAGGCTCCATGAAGAGATGAAGCAAAGCTTAGAAAAGGGAGGAAAAAAGCAGTGTTTTAGATGCACATCCCCTGTTAAACAGGAGGCTATGCAAACAAGAACTACATGAGCTATCCTTCCATAATATTTTGAAAATACTCCTGTCTGCTTTTTGAGTACAACTGTAAGCAATTGAACTAAATTTAATTTGAAATAAAATGGAGTTATGGACAAATATGGCCATACCAAATGTGTTTATTTTGTGAATGAAGTTTGAGTGCTTACCAGGACAGCTGAGTTGTATAGCCCCACCTCTGGTGGAAAATTGGATCAATATATTCTGATAATCCATTGTCACAATGGTCAGATAATAACCAATATACAAATAATTAGAAAATCCAAGTCAAGAATTGCTATTTTACATTATAGCCTTAGTCTTGGGCCATAACTTGCATGCTATTTCACTAAGTGCAAAATATTTGGAGTCCTTGCTTTTCCTTCCCACAGTGGGAGAAACTCATGTGAAATTCAGATTTCTTCCTTGCCAGCTGATAAGGTGAGAAGTAGTTTTAAAAGGTACTGCCTTTTTTCAGGGCTTTTAAACTCCCACTTCTGTTTATCAATATAAATTACTTTCTGTCTCTTATAAGTGCCATTTCCTTAAAAAATTGCTATATGATGAGGAATATATCTTGGCAAGATGGCCTCATAAATCACAGAAGTTGAGTTGTGAGAAATGGAGAATGATGTGTAAAATATATTAATATTTTCTGTATGTTAAAAAAAGTACAGGAAGGAATCCAGAGAACCCAGAATTTTTTGGATTTTGAGTCTGTGCTGTCTCTTGCTTTTTTAAAGAAAATTGCCTGACTGTTTCTGATGTAGAAAAGCATTCTGGTACCATTGACATTCTTGCAACTCCTTCCTTCGAACTCCTATTTTGGCTACCACTGTTTCATCCTCCTGCTGCTGTCTTCTCACAGAGCTGTTTACTGCACACATTTGCTGCTGCCTGATGCTCTTTTCAGTTGTCCTCATCCCACAGCTGGTCACAGCCCTTTATTCCTGCTGACAAAATCTGGCAGATGGGCTGTGTGACATAAAAGCCTTTGATTCTGGGTGGGAAGGGGTGATGGTTGAGTCTTAGGAGAGGAATGGAGTACTTTTATTTACATGGCTTGTGGGAAAGACACCCTATGGCTGATAGTCGTAGGTTAAGGTCCAACCTGTGAACATACAGAGAATTTACTTGACATGATACTCCTACGTTTATATTTCAAAGAGTTTGGAGCCACTCATGGAAGTCTGGTTGTTTCATAAGGTATGAAGATAAATTATCCATTCTTTCATTCTTTGAAAGAATAAATATGTTTATCTGAATAAATTTTCTATTGTTTAAATGCCCTTCATAATGCAAATGTGGAGAAAGGATGATGACTTCTTTGCCTTACTGAGTTTTAGTAGTAGCAAAGACATTTTTTTTACATCTGTTCCTCAATAATGTGCTTCCTTCTGTCGTGCTTTCTCCCTGCCCTTTAATCTGGGCAGCCCAAGGATAAATGGCCAAAGCAGTAGTCTGCCATTTTCCCTGAGTGACAAATCCCTCAGAGTCCATTGCCAGCTGAAATGGTTCTGTCTTGAGGCAACTCAGGGTTTCCTTACTTGAGATGATTATAATTAACTCCCTGATGATCCTGCCACCCCCCTCCTCTGTCATACTACGTTGATCTTATATGAGGTCCCTCAAGGCTGTTCCTGCAGCTGGCTGGACGGAGACAGGCAGACTGCAGCAGTATAAGATGTAACATGTTCTCCTTTCTTGTGAAAGTCCAAAGCATGATTCTTACAGAATTAGTACTCAGCTTGATGCTTTGCATGATTTACATAAATAATAATAATAAAAAAATATAATGTGATTATTGATAAAACTCATGAAAGAAAAACCCCAGAAACTATAATTAAAAGAAGCAGGTGGTTAATGTGAATTTGTGACTGAGTGTTTTATTGGAACCAAAGACAAGTCATATTTAAGGATGAGGAATTCAGCCCACAAATTTAGAGACACGCTCCATGAAAGCAGTGACTTTGAAACCATTAAAGCTTCGTAAAGTGTCTCTACTGATACGTTAGTTCAGATGAAGAACATGCTTTTAAAATCAGTTTCCCTAATATGCCATTGAGAAACATCCAGTCTGAGAGACCAGCCTGACTATAGTCCAAAGTAATACCTACCAGAAAAGGGTGCAGTGTGGGCATGCAGCTGCATGAGAGTTCTCTGAGTGACCGTATAGCAAGTAGAGTTGGTATATAAGGCAGACTGTAGGACAGTACATTATTTTGCAAACAGGTGTGGGTATATTTATGGTCATATTACCAGGATATTGCATACAATTCTAGTATCCATAGTTTCAAAGGATTATAATAATGCAATCAGAAACTGTGAAGATGATTCAAAAAGATAACTTGGAGTAGAAGAGATAGCCATCTGGATCTGCAATGTGGTGGGGTTTTTTCTTTGATTTGTATTCTAAAAGCTTTTATTATTGTGACTAAGAATCTTCAAGATTATTATGGATTAAGAAGCTTTTTAATAGACTTGGCAAAAGGTATGTTGGAAACTAATGATTGGAAGATAGACAAATTTAAATTGCCTGTACACCTTTT
>VWYP01032718.1:60232-124759 GCA_013400435.1 Pycnonotus jocosus | reverse complement strand
TAATGCTGGGGATTAATAATCTTTGGCACAAGCTTTCATGGAAAACCATGATTTTTTCATCTCTTGATATCCCCAGAGCAGGACAGAATGCCCTCTTGGAACTTGTAGTCTAGCTAAGCCCAAATTACAGATCCTACCTAGTACAGGAGAACTCTGATACACACTGGGTCGAGCTAAACAATATTAAACAAATAGTCCTTTCCAGCCCTAAAATCCAAGAATCTATGTTAAATTTATATATGCTAACCTTTTACACAACTGACTGCTCATTTTGAGTTACTTTAGAACTCTGAGTTATCTGTCACCTGTGCTATCTGGTTTCCAGCATGCTCTTGTTTCTGGAATTAGTAATTCTCTGTCCTGCACAGTCTCAAGGCACTTCTTCCAGGCAGTGCTTTCATGCAGATAAGGCATTCTACAAACAAAAGAGCACAATGCTCTTGTGGCAGGTGGTGCTGTGATGTAACCTTAATTAATCAAACATACTGCTTGGGATGTTTTCCAGAGAGCCTTACAAGGGCACTCAGTAGCTGAGAGTGTGAGTGGGAGAAACGTGATTAAAAGGAGATCTGATATTATTTCAGTTTCTGTCATTACTTTAAAAACAATTGATTTTGTCCTTTCATTTTATCTCTGGATTTTTTTGGCAACTAATAACCAAAAAAAAATTCTGCTAAAATCTGCCATAGGAATTTCAATTTTATTTTCTACCCAATGCCATCATCCCAGCCTGGGGAATGAGATTAGAGCCAGCAGCTGTATATATAATAACCGGGGTTTTTTTTAAATTTAGGAAACTATGGTGCTCCGTATGTCAGTATGGAGTGGCAGTTGATGTGTGAAATGAAGATAAGAGATTGTCTTGAGTCTGATAGGGGTTTTGCCACAATGTTTAGAGAGAAATATATTTTATTCTGAGATCTAAACGCTGATGACTTAAATAATCTTGAAGACTGGGCCATTGATGAAGGGAACAAGTCAAGCCATTTTCCAATCTTAGATCTAGTTTTGAGTGATTTAGGGTAAGTGCTACAAATAGAACTTGATCTAGAAATAAAATATATTAATATAGGGCCATATATTAGAGCACTGTGCTAATAATGCCAATGTTGTGTGTTCACTTAAGAGCTGGACTTGATGATTCTTCTGGGTCCCTTCCAACCCAGAGTATTCTGCGATTTGTAGCTCTCTGTAGATTACTAGACATTTATAGTAGAATACTAAAGAGCTCAAATGGACCAAATTCTCACAACAATGAATAAGAAAAAAATTTACTTGAAAAGTTTAATGGTCTATAACATAAGTAATGGGACAGAAGCAACTCAGATATGACACAAAATGTCTGTATGATACATGAATATATAACATCTGCAGTTGGTGCACATATAAATAGTGAAAAAATAAACATATTTGTTTAAATACAATAGTTAAGCCCATTTTGAAGACCAATAATAAATAGTTAACTTTTTAGAGCAGAAAAATCTCTATTTAATCTTTGCTTCAAGGAGCTTTTGGACGTTGCAGACAGAATCCCCTGCATGGATGCACACTCAGCACCTGGGGATAGCATCCTGGTGCTGAAGCCTGATTTTATTGTCCTTTATAATAGTACAATGATCTTAATCTATATGAGGTAATCCAATATGCTAGCATTTTAATCCACATTATTTTAGCCTTTAGGCTACTTTGCATACAAACTTATTTGCCTGATTTTTGCCTGTAAAAAAGATCTGTTTATCACAGAACCACCTGTCTCTAGGATTTCTGAGTTTTCTGTTGTCAAACTTCTTTGTCACCTAAGTAAATCTAACAGGCTTTAGATTGCTTTTGTAGCAGCTTGTACAGACTTGTAGACACTAATTTGCTTTCTTATTCTATCTCCAAGTAGTTATTGAATATTACTTCTAAAATTATTTTAAACTAAATAGAGTGTGGAGTTGTGTGCACCCAAACAACTAAATGAATGATGAGTAAATGCTAGCTTTATACCTCTGTTGCAGACTAGAAATATTCAAATAATAGATGTAAACCCAACAGTAAATAAAGTCCTTCAGATATATTGGTGAGAAGTCAATGATATTCACTGAAGGCTTTGATTTGCTTTCCTTCATAATGATATGTAAATTCATATACAATATCTTTTTCAAAAAGCTATTTAGAAGACAGTTGTTGGGGTTTTGGTTTTGCTTGCCTGTGTTGATGGAAGCCCAAAAACTAAAATTAGTTGCTGAAGTGCTTTATTAGCATTCTTAATTCTCTGTGACATGGTCTGTTGTTTTATGTCCTGCAAATTAATAGCATCAAGGCCAATTGCTTGGAGACAGCATAAGTATTTCTGTGTTTAGAAATGAAAAGAGCTCTGGGAATTATTTGAAAAATAGGTTTAATTAAGTAGGGAGAAGCAGGGAATGACATGCATTTAATTTAAGACATTGTAGAAATTGCCTCACTTCATGTGTTTGCAGCTAGGGAGTCAGCTGTCCTGTTAAAGTGAACCTGCTGTCCAATTCACTCTTGTCTTCTCAACCAAGCACATTTTCAACTCAAAAAGAAAAATATGACAAGTGGGAGTAAACTTGGTCAGGAGATTGAGGATTATATTATTTTTTATTCAAGATGGTTCTACACATATTTACTCCATGTTTCTCTCCTGAATCAGAGTCACTGTAACTCAGTGAAAAAAAGCTTTGAGTGGTATAAACTGTGTTGCTGTTCACCCTACCTCATGCCAAGCATCTCTGTCATAGTCACTTTCCTCACTTCTCAAATGGATTGTGAGGAGAAAAAAATCCAACAAAGCAGTGCTCTGAGTCAAAAAGTAATAGCAGTTTCTTTACAAACTTTCTACTGCATTAAGATAAACTTTTGAGCCTATTCTACAAAGTGATACATTCTAATTCTGATGTAAAATGCTCTGCATCCGTAAAGCTCCTCATCCTGGCCTGTAGCCAGCTGAGACCAGCCCCCCTGGAACACTGAAGCAAGAGATTTGTGTTCAGAGAGTCGGGGACATAATTTGCTGCTGCAGGTACATGCTTCTCCTTATTATTGTGCTCTGCCAAAATACCATGGTCAAGGGGTGTGGCAGACAGCTGAGGTAGCTTTGGAGAAGTTCATTGCAGTGCTGTAAAAATTAAAAAAAAATTAAGAAGGGGTGAAGTTTAACAATTGTGAAGGCACATCTTAACAATTGTTATGCTTGTTATGCTTACAGAAATGTGTAATGAGTACTCTTAACAATTGAGATTAATTTCTTACTTGAAGTTTAATGAGCTACCTAAAACTTTTCTGCTGATCAATATCTGCTTATTTTTATTATGCAGCATTGAACACATTCAGTCAGTTTAGAAACAGACTTTAAAAATCAAGCATATGGATTTTCTCCTCTTCATCTTAGAAGGACCAATAGAATCAGAGCAGAAAGGTTCAAAGCCCTTGACTCCTTTTCGTCTTTAAACTCCAGCATCAGAAGCAGCAGGTTGAGTGAAGAGTTGCTCTGCCCAGGAAGCGTGCAGACTGGGGAGTATTGGTTTAACTGCTGGATCATTCCTGAAGGCTGATCTTTTGAAAGGGCTGGATGATGATAATAGGAGTGCGAATTTATAAAATGGCTGAATGTTTGAACTGCAGTATCATATCAGCATTGGAGTGTGTCAGGTGCTGACCTTGACCAGTTATGAATAAAGGAGGTGTCCTGCATTGAGATAAGGACAGGGAGAGATCACTCCCCAATTGCATCATGGGCAAAGCAGACTTCACTTGGGGAAATTAATTGAATTTATTAACAATCAAGTCAAAGAAGAATACTGAGAAATAAACCCAAATCTTAAAAATACCTTCCCCAAACCTTTTCCTGGACTTTAATTTATTCCTGAATTCTCTACTTCCTCCTCATCAGTATTGCAGAGGAATGAAGAATGAGGGCTTTGAGTTCATCACATGTTGCTTCTGCTCCTCCTTCTTCCACAGGGGCAAGACTTCTCATACTTTTCCTCTGCTCCAGCATGGAGTCTCTCCTACACGAGACCATCCTGCATGAACTGCTCCAATATGCGTCCTTCCCACTGGCTACAGTTCTTCATAAACTGCTCTAGCTCTCCCTTCCAAAGGGTGCAATTCCTCAGGGACAGCTTGCTCCAGCATGGAGCCCCTACAGGCTCACCAGTCCTGTCAGCAAACCTGCTCTGGCATCGGTTTCTGTGTCCACAGTGCTCTAGGTCCTGCCAGGAGCCTGCTGCAGAATGGTCTTCCCACAGGGTCACAGCCTCCTTCAGGCATTCCCTTGCTCTGGTGTGGAGTCCATGAGCCACAGGTGGATCTCTGCATTCATGGGCTGGAGGATTGCTTCACCATGGCCTTCAACATGGGCTGCAGGGGAATCTCAGCTCTGGTGCTTGGAGCACCTCCTGCCTCTCTTTCTTTACTGACCTCAGTGTCTGTAGGGCTGTTGTTCTCACATATTGTCAGTCCTCTCTTCTCTGGCTGCAATTGCTTCTGTGCAATAACTTTTTGCCTTTTTAAATCTGTTCCCCCAGAGGCACCACTGTTACTGGTGGGCTTGGCCTTGGCCAGTGGTGGGTCTGTTTTGGATCCAGCTGGCGTTGGCCCTGTCACACATGAGGAAGCTTCTGGAAGCTTTCACAGAAAACTGCCCCTGCATCCCCCCTTCTACCAAAACCCTGCCACACTGATACAACACAGGAGATGTACACTTACAGGAATGAAAATATAGTGAACCTAGCCAAATTTCCTGAAGGTGAAATGGGCAAAAAGTACAAATACATTGTAAATATATATCACCTGTTATCTATTTACATTATTTAGTTCTATGATGAAGAAATCATCATTCTCTAGTTTTGATATTTTATGTTTAACTACAACTCACTTTATCCTTTGGTCTAGATAACTTTTTTCCTATAATTTCAAAGTGACTGAACATAAAGAAGAAATTCTAATTTACTTTTTCCTCTATTCTTCTAGGTGGTAAATAACTTTGGGTCAGCACAAGGAATGAGACAGAAGGGTGCAAAAAGGATATGAGACTCATTCTGCAGAGGAGGAAAACAAGGCAAAAGTTTTCCAGGGAGCTTTCTGCAATGTCAGTTTTTCCAGTAGTGCTGCCTTTTCTAGGCAGCTTAGCCGTACCTTGTTTGGGTTTGTTGGAGCTGCCTGTGCTGCTTAGGCAGTGCTGACATGTGCAGCCATGCTGTCAGAGACCAGCTCTCTATACCTTAGCTCCCCTTATCTTCCAGCTGACCTCAGTGCCAGCTTTGCTAGTGAGGCTGAGAGTTTGCGATGGGGTAACAGCATGTTTTGGGTTTCATACTGTCCTACTGCCATTTGCTGAGCTGGGCTGTGTCTCAATAGGGGGCTTGTGATTAGATTAAATTAGATTAAATTAAATTAAATGGCTGGGGTTATTTAATTTGGATTCATTGTATTTGTTTATAGTTATCAACTTCTACAACAAATTTTTTTCCACAAATTTATTTTTGGATTATTTATCAGCTGCCTGATTAGCAGAGAGCTTTGCACAGTTGTCAAGGAAATTCTAATTGGATTTGTTTTTTGTTTTGCTCTTTCTTAATGACATTCTCAAAGCAAAGATTTAGAGTGTGCATTCTGGTTATTAAACTACAGTTTATCTGTAATAGTATAGAGGTGTCTTTTTGTAATGGCTTCAGTTTGTTCATCTTATTACTAAGTAACTTCAAGACAGGGATTCATTAAATCAACATCTCAGTCATACTGTATGAACTAGGTACCTGAAGTCATGCTTATATTTCCTATTGTCTTCATAGTTTTCCATATCTTACTTTTCTTGTCTCTCAATTTTTAAGTAGAAGCCTAGTTTCATTGTATAACTCTATTCCCCAGATTTATG
The DNA here is from genome assembly GCA_013400435.1 of Pycnonotus jocosus. Classification (NCBI taxonomy): domain Eukaryota; kingdom Metazoa; phylum Chordata; class Aves; order Passeriformes; family Pycnonotidae; genus Pycnonotus; species Pycnonotus jocosus. The sequence continues at coordinate 118,875 of VWYP01032718.1, read as the reverse complement.
CATCATTCAGTGTTCCTTTTACTTTCCTTTCTTCATCCCTTCCCATATCAATTTTATATCAAGGTGACCTTAATTGAGCTTGGTAATATAATGTGGTGTTGTTGTAGGACCACCAGGCATCACATTTATTATCCACTGGCAATTTTTCTCTGAAAATTCTGCTTGCCACCAGGAAAAGAGTAATGGAACTAAGATGTATACTCATTCACATATTGATGTTGCTCTGAAGGCATTTTTTTTTTAATCCATGCCTCTAAATTCTGCAGTTCATAACTCATCATCATGGAAGAGCAAGAAGTTAGATGAAATTTAATTGCATGAAATTTCAAAGATGCAAATTGGTCAGGGAAGGGAATATTTATTAAGTTTTGAAAACCATCTGATGCTAACATTAAAGAAGCTCTAGAGGCGACAGAATTCAGTGTGTGATGAAGTTCTTCTCTGTAAATCTGTTTTGCACAGTCTCCTCATAAACAGAAAAAAGCTCCTATATATCTGCGTTTGCAAGTGGGGCAGAGAAAGGCACTCACTGTGGTAATGACATTAAGCCTCTAATTCCCATACTATCTCAAGCAACTTGTGAAACATTATGCTTATGTGCAGCTTTAATTTAAAGACGGAAGTAAGTTTAAACCACTCAATAAATTTGCCAGGAATGTGTTCTCCCACTGGTAGCTAGTGGGTAACTGTAAAAGCCTCTCACTTCAGGAAAGCTGGTTTGTCTGCATCTTAAGTGGCCACAGAGCAAACCTGTGATTTTTTTCCAGTTCTGTGGCTTATTATTTTGCCAGAAAAGTATGACTTGGAGAAGTACAGCAATCTCAATGAAACCTTAAGCAGGTGGATGAGGGAGGGACTGTCCGCCACATACCAGACTGAGAGGCCACTTCTCTAGCAATGAGATGTGAGGGAGTCTCATATTTGATCCCAGCTACTTGACCTAATTTGAGAGGGAAAGAAGAGAAGGAAAGGGTGCTGCTGTGCTCTGACATAAAATCGGAATGTGTGAAGGAAGAAAGATTGTTCAAGACGTCTATAAGTACTTTCCCTTATCCCCCGATGTGGCAACCTTAGCAATAGTGACTGTAAGCTGTTAGGAGTAGCATTAAGCCCAAAGGAAGGAATTGGCTATCCAGATGGTTAATAAAGAATGGATAACCAGACAAATTAGTCTGGTTTTTAAGGGAAAGCACCTCTTTGGCCTGAGACTATGTGATAGCTTTAAAGTTTGATGTGTAATAAGTTAATGAATGAAAGTGGAAATCCTTGTGTGAACAGAAATTGCTCTCATCAGTGCAGTGCGTGCTTATTTAATAATGTATTGTAATGTGCCTTTAAGATTTTTTTAAGAGGATAATTAAAAAATTACAGACCTCGAGATACTCTGCTCCCGCTTTAAATTGGATTTGTCATGTAGATTTCAATAGAAGCTTTTTGTAATTAGGTACTGCAAGAATATGTTATGTTTGCATAAGCTCAACCACCTTGTACAAAATAAAATCCATCAAAGTGGTTCAGTAAACAGCTAAATTTAAGCTTGCATTTTGCTGTAAGCATGCAAATTGCGATTAGTTTCATTTAGGGCAGCTCCCATCCATGCAGTTTTATTCAACAATGTCTGCAGAAACTGAGCAAGAGCCACTTCCTAAATACCGAAAAAGTAAAGGTAAGGAAAAGTAAGGTAGTCTTGGGTCATTCCAAATAGCTTTTTTAGTTCTCAAATGTAATTTTTTTCCTAGCCTCCAAGTGCATTCAGTGAGCAATAATACTGTAGCAATACTCTCTGAATTTTTATCTCAAGGCTTAATACTATTTTCCCTTTCTTTCCATAATGGTTAATATACCTCACAGTCATTTGATCCAATTGAGAACAATGATCACCCACTTTGTCCTGAGATTTCCTCTTCAAAGTATCTCCATCCACTTTCCCTACCACTTCACTGGTATGAGTGCTCTTAGGAGAACAATGAGTGAAGGAAAAAAAATCCTTTACTTGAACTTGCTTTCTTTTATTATCTTGGACTATTTTTCTCTATCATGATTGTAAATTGGCATGATAGATTGCAACTTCTCTGTTTTTTATGTAGCAAAAGGCTAACTTTTGCAGTTTGGAAGCTGAATAATTGAGAACAAAAATAGTTACATTTACAGCAGTCCCAGCATTTGTAGTAGCAAAACAAACACCTGTGTGAGCTGGAGGGTCCTAGCTCACTGACTTCAGTGAGACAGTGGTGATTGTGATGCTCTCTGCTTCCCAGGATTTTTTACCTAAATTTGGGAGTTAAAATGGCTGTCTGGAGAAACAGCGATGACAGCTATGAGATAGTTCTACTCTTTTTTTCTTTTTTTTTTCCTTTCAGTCTTATATCTCCTCTCTGATGTGCTGCCAGCTTTGGTTAGAGATCTCGCAAAGTAGGATTTCTAGAGATGACAAGCCTAGTTACCAGACTTCCTGAGCACAAGGATGATCACAGGATTCAATTCAGTTTATACTTCAGCCTGTGTCATAATCACTTTATGGTAATTAACAAGCTTTCCCTAATGATCAAGTATAGCAACTCTGAATATGTTTTTCATATTAATCTAAACTTTCTGCCAAGGAATCTTGAGTCTTATTCTACTGATGATTTCAATTAGACAGTTTTGTCACAGTGATTACTTAAAAATAAGAAAAATAAGTGAATAATTTATTATGAATTATTTATAAATTAATAATCATGATTACATCACAGCAAAGCTGTGTCAGTTGTCAGAGTAGAATGAAGTTGGACAGAATTTATCCAACACATGCTCATGGTTATTTGTCATTGAAAGAGCCACAGTTTTACTTCAGCAGAGACTCAGACATGGGGAAACATTACTTTAATGTGAAAATCAGAGGATGATTTTCCTGCCGTAATCAGGTTGAGGATGAGTGCTGCCCTTCATACTACAATGTCCAAACCTGCATAGGTCAGCCACATTTAATTAAGTCCTGCATTGGCAACATCAATAATATTGAAGAGGAAACGCAGCTGTACTAGCATTTCTTTTCTTTAAAGATTTGGAGTCAAAAGAGCTTCTATAATTCCCCACTCACAAATGGGGAACCCATAAACATTTAAGGTGATGTGCAGCTTCTGGTCACCTCCCGGTAGCCTCTGGAGTGCTAGTGTGTCATCGCATCCCTTTCCTGTAGTGTGTGGGGCCGTCCCTGCCGCTCCTCAGCTCTGCCAGCCCCTGAGCTGTGCCCGGTTGTCTCCGGTTGCTCTTCCAGCACGGGCGCTGCCCCGCTCCCCGCTCCGCCTGGGTACCACAGCAGCTCTGCTCTGCTGGCACACGGCTGTGCGGGGGCTTTGGGAGGAGGCTTTTCCCAGTCCACAGAGNCCACAGCAGCTCTGCTCTGCTGGCACATGGCTGTCCGGGGGCTTTGGGAACCCCTCCCTGCTGCCTTGGGAGGAGGCTTTTCCCAGCCCACAGACACTCGTCTGCAGGGCCTCCACGCTTACTTTCTATCATAGCAATAGCCTATCTGCTTTTTGGCTTTTTTGATTTAAGCTGTAAGTAGTATAACAGAAGCATTGCATCATCTGGTTTAAGTCTAGGTTTTTAAATGAAAAATTAGATCTTGCCTTCCTCTTTTCTTCCTTCCTCTTGAACATGCTCCCCGTGGGCAGGGTGTGTTACGCTCCCTTCCTCACCCTGACATGCTGGGAGCGCAGGCAGCAGCTCAGGATAGTGCAACTCCCCTCTCAGTCATGAGCCTGCTCCTCCTCCCTCTGCCACTATCGCGGCTGGTGCTTCCCGCTCGGGCCCTCTTCCCTGCACTTCCACCCCTTGGGCTGCAGCTCCTGTGCTGTCCTTACCTCTCTTTGGCCACCTTCGGGTTGGGTCACCTAGACTCAGTGCCACATAGGAGAGGAGGGGGAGTGCCTGAGCCGCACTACTTGAACCCAACATGCAAGGCTGTACCTCTCAGTAATGCTTTTAAAGTTTTTTCAGGAATAATGAAAATACCTATTAAAGTATTTATTAAGGAAAGAAATCATCTTAGCTCATGCTCTTCTTTATTCCATCAAGACTCGGTGTCTTGGTATCTGGGCAACTCTATGCATAATATGTGTTGTAAAAATAACAATATAACTTACTTAAAATTCAAGTCACTTTCCAATAATTTTTTTAAGTCCCTCCCCGCATGACTTCTGCTGTGCTAATTATGGTCCCCTGTAGGATCAATGCTTTACTCATTTAAATATGTTGTAACAATATTGTCACCAATTATCTTTACTGCTTCAAAAGGCGAATTGCTTTATGCCAACAATTAGAAAAAAAATTGCTTTGTTTTTCTTTTATGTAAATTATTTGGCATTAGCATTTACCTTTTCAAGCAGGCATTTGATACAGGACAAGTAGCTGTATTACATAAAAGGATAGAAAGCAAAAAAATAATCGCATCTCTCAAGAGAGAGAAAATTATAGTAGTCTCTGTGATAAACAGGTAATTTTTGGAAATCAGCTACAGAAGCTACATCTGCTCTTGGGAAACCTGATCAGCAGATATTGTACACAGCAGGCGGGGCATGTTCCCACAGCACTGAGCAAAATTACAACAGCAATCCTTACACCTGTAAAACACGTAGTATGCCTGATTTATTTTTAAACTTATGATTTGCTTTTCTTTAAATGTTAGGTGCTATGTGCTTCTGTAGTAATATACAGTCTGTACCAGCAAACTGTTTTAGGGGCAAGTACTACTTGCCTTACATGAACTATCATATTGACAGTCCCAAACAATTGTCCACTTAAGAAAAGAAGATTTGCTGCCTCTCCTTGTCTGTTCTTTTAACTTCATAATTGCTTAATTCTAAGAGGAAAGGAGAAAGAAGAGCAATGTCTCTTCCTTAGAAACACTCACATTTGTTTGCTTGTTTGATGGAAAACCAGTGTGTATAACTGGCAATTAAAAAAAGATTATAAACTGAAATTGGCAGAGTAATATCTCCCTTTTGGGCTTTGATTTTCAGTCTCTTGTCCTTTCATTTGCTGTTTGGGATTATGAAGCAGTCACTAACTGAAGACAGAGACATCCATTTCAAGGCGCTGGAAGCGTTTGTCAATTCAACTTGAGTGCAGTAACCATCTGATGCTGAGGCTTAGGGATGGTTTAATGTATGTGGAGTACTTGAGGCTCACTGCTTTATTCAGTCAATATTAGGATTCTCAAAACATGATTGGGTTGGGAAATGTCTCAGAACAGGTTTGGTAGGGGTTTTGCGGGTTTTTTTGTTGCTTTGGTTCTTTTCCTTTCATAAAATTGTTATCCTTACTTTCCTCACTTAGGCATCAGAAAAATGTGTCCATCCAAAAGTGTCATGTGGAAGACTTGGAGTGTTTGAGTTTATAAAACACTTGTGTTTTTAAGTGATAGAACCAATTTTCCTATTTAACCATGGTGTAAAGAGCATGTGAAAAAATGATTCCTGACACTGAGCACACTGACATTGACATTTATGCGAGCAAGGTGTCTGGGCAATCTGCATGCCTGGACTGCACCTGCAGACCGGGAGTCACTGGTTTGTCTGCATAATGGCGAGGTGTCTGTCCCCTGGCAGCTCTGGGCAAGACTCATGTTTTCATCTGGAGCATGGGTGGAGAAGGGCACTGTTGGCCAGCTGGGTGACACCAGCGAGGGGCTCTGGATGTGCCTCTGCTGTCGCAGGGCTGTGCATGTGACGGCAGCCCCAACATGAGCTCTTTGCTGGGACTTGGCAGCGGACCTCCTTGACTTGGAAAGAACAGTGGTAAACCTGAGCTGTAGTGTAGTGCAAAATAACTTCATCAGAGTGTCCAGCTGGTTATGCTCAATAAGTATACCTGGAGTTGTGAAGTTTTTGTGAAATGCTTAATTAATGCCTGTGCTACTTCTAAAAATAACAGGTGAATGTTTACTATGCTGTCTGTGTCTGAAGATGACCATTAATCAGGGCCAGTTTACCTTCCTCTTATGAACAAGTAGGATTTCACAGCCTGGTTTGGGAGCATGTGCCCTTATTCTCTGCAAAGCAAAGCCCCTTCCCCTGCAGCTCTGCTTATATCTGTTCCTCAAAGGTCAGCTGGGCTGATGTAAGAGCACTTTAAACATGGCAGAGCTGGTGCTTAAATAACATTCAAATGAACTCCATTCCACCTCCAATCTACTGTTGTACTAGGTCTGCTTCACAAAGCAGTGCAGGCTTTCATGTCTTTCTCTGGAGGAATAAATCTGAGGCTTCATTCACATAAAAAATCTCAGTATGATTTATTTACAGGTTAAGAGCCCAAGCACATCCCTATAAATAATGCTTCAGCCTTATTTTTTCCTGTGTGAACTTTGCATTTTTGTGTGTCTCCTAAGGCCTTGGGGTTATTATCACAGCGAATATCACTACATTTTATGTACCATGTTGGAAAAGAGAAGTTGTTTTCCTTCAACCTAAAGATCTAACACCTAAATCTAGTCAGTGTAATACTGATACTTGAAATTCTTTCTTCTATTAATATCTATCATGATTCTATTTCTTGCCAAAGTAGATACCTAACTACCACTCATCTAAATGCTTTGATATATATTTCAAGATGCTGCAAGTAGTCCAAATAAAAACCATTAGGTTAGACAGGTTTGTTTCCAATATGATTATAGTCATATAAAAATAAAGAGAAATTGAAAAAAAATCGTTACAGAATATAGAGGAAAAAAAGTATTTTATTTTCATAACTTTCTTCAAAGACAAGGTGTAGTCCTTTTAATTTTTTAAATTACAAGTGTTACTATGGTTTACTAGAAGTCCAGATTTGACACATTGTACTACCTGCTACAACATATTATTAATCATCACATAGATTATACATTAATATTCATTGACTATTAACTATAAATAATTATTTTAACTGAAGTAAGAGCTAGAAGTCTGAAACCAGAGCATTAACAAAATTGCGAGTCACATAAAAAGATACGCTTTCTTTGAAAATGGGTTTCCATAAGGGGATCATACTTTGGCATTGATTTTATTGCTGCAATCAATATAAATATGTCTTTTAAAATGTCTTCTGATATTTTATTATCTGACACTTTTAGCCTAGTGTGTGAGAATAAAATACAATTACATATTTCTCACTGGGCTACCAGATGATCTCTTGGCGGAATGACCCCAAGATCAAAGATATAACAGGCTACTTGCTGCTTTTTATGATGTTTTTACTGGGACTGTTTTTATTAGAGTTATAGTGGATGCTGTTATGTGTCTAGTGAGTCAGGGCCTTGGGACGTTTATGCCACCTGTCATCCCCTCTTAACAGCTTTGATCTTGCATGCACTGGTTGAAAAAATTATTGTGCCATTTTTCAGTTTCAGCCTGCAGTGGTTTAACACAGCTACTGACACTTTTTCACAATATGACTTGATACAGACAAGCATTTTTGAAGAAAGCCCCAAGGCTAACAGTAATATTTATATCTTCTGCCATTCGTGGAAAAGCAGAGCCAATAAAGCAAGCAAAGGAACTGGTATGTGTTCCCTTTTGCTCATTAATGTTTCAGCTGATTCTGTGGGTGTTCTGTGGAAGAGTGGTTGCTTTCATTTTCTCGTGAAAAGAAAATGTTATATTCCTTATTCAAGTCTATTGCCTTTAAGATTCTTTTTAAAGATTTTTCTTGAAGGATATTGTTAATCTCCTTAACAGAGAGAGATGCACAACACAGAAATATATGTGTGTTGAACAATGCTGGATTGGTCTTGAAAAACAGATGCACTGCAGAAACAGTGTACGACAAATGCAGATGGAAAAACAGAGTGCCTGGCACAATAGGAAGTGCCTACAGCCTTCCAGGCTGCATACCTGTTTGAAGGAGGAGGGGAAAGGTTTTCAGAAAGGCAGACTTCTCCTTTCTGTTGTTGCATGTAAAAGCTATGTTTCTCATCCTGAAGGTCTGTTTTGACTCCCGTGAGACAATGAATATCCAGTTCCCACTGCTCTTTTTCCTGGCTGATTTGCAACATGCTTCTGTTCTCTCCCAATGCCCCATCACTGTGAGGTGCTGCGCATCTTTCTTATATTTCTACAAATTTTGAGAGGGCATTTACTCTGAGTTCCTGCTCAGGTGCTTAAGTGAAGGTGCTCACTTCACTTTCCCTTCTTTGATTACTACTCAATCTCAGGAAGCTTATAAGAGCATTTATCCTAAAGTAGAATCTAGAACAGAAATAGAATTTGGGTTGCAATATCCCGTGTTGGTACCTGTTTGGGTGGTTTAACAAAAGAATCCATTTTCTGCCTATTTTGTTCTTAACTACAGTTAATATCCCCTCTACAACTTCAGAACCACAATTTTGCAGCAGGGTGGTAGAAGACAATGTCTATGCAGGTGCATGGAAGCAGAGCCACAGCACTTTTCTGTCCAACCCACTTGGATTTGTGTTGGTTATAAGGCCCTGTATTGCCTGATGCAAGTTATTGGGGTTGTTTTTAGTTTTGTTTGGTGGGGGTGTTTTTGTTGTTGTTGATTTGGTTTTTTTAAAGGTAATTATTTAAAAAGAACCATTCTGTTCACCCACTCACATCTGTTTATAAAAATATCACACATGCATTTGGATCCAAAGCAATCAACAAGATTTTTAATGAAAAATGTCCTTGACAGAATAGGCAATAAATGAATTATCCTTTTAAGAGAGAAAATATGCTGTTGTAGATAAAATTGGACTGATTAAGACTGATTTAGAAAATATTTCTTAGTTGAATCCAAGAGAGAAGGGTCCTAATCTGTGACTAGGATGACATTTGTATATATGTAAAATACCTTGATAAAGGCCAATATAAATAAAATTATCATTTTATCATTTTAAAGTACCAAAGTATGCAAAGTAGCAAAATAAATGCTATTGTTTGTATTGTGAGTACAAAATGCACATAGGGGATTTGTATGTATTGTTTGACATGCATCATACACTTGCTCACATATGTGGTACTTGTATTTTAATACTATATTTATGGATGTTCAATTTCAAATTTAGAGGACCAAATCTACTAGAAAGAAATCAATAGAATAATCCATAGGAAAAATTCCAAAGCGTTGATGAATATATTGAAATTATTTTTTCATTTTCATCTTTTAAAATGCTACTGTGTCGAGAAAAGTTTGGATTAGGTTGATTTCTATTATTTAGAAACTAGACACAAAAGTCTAGGATAATTGCATGTAAGTGTGGGCACCTAGATGCCATACCTAAATTAGGCTTCTAAATTAGAAAGTTGAGTTCTGATGGTGAGTTAGATATTCAGTGGGCTGAGTAATGTTTGAAAGTGATTTTACTTGAAAATCGTTGATAGTGTAAAAAATAATAATAGATTTCTGTTGAATGCTGAAAATGTATTGATGTGAATCTGGAGTCCATATGGAGCAGTGGCATTCCAGCTGTTCTTCTTTGTGCCTAATTTTGTGGTGGTCAGTGTAGTCAGTGTTTCTCACCAGCTCCATATATTGCATCCACCTGTTCTTTGCCACTGTTTCTCAGTCATCCAGATCATCCTAAATGATGTGAAACAATAAAGTATTATTGAAATGTCAGGGGCCAGATAGAAAAATCTGGCAATCAGTCAAAGTTGAGAGACTGAAAATTCACAGGAAGATGAGAATAATACATAGGAAGATCAGGGTGACCTTAGAACAGCATTAATAGAAATGGAATGAAATGTTCTAGTACAAGATCAGGTGCTTAAGAACTGCTAATAAAAAGTCTACTGTAAATTAAAAATGAGTGATAAAGACAGAGATGCAGTTAATAATAGAATCTCTATGTAATAGAGCTTTGAAAAAGACAAAAGCCTTCCTAGAATGTATAAGTTCAGACATAAAGAAAGTATTTGTGCTTTTGTAAAAGATCTTGGTGAAATCATGGTCATATTCCAAAACTACTAGCAGATTTTCATGCATATAATTCAAAAATTGTGGTTAAAGAAAGCCACAAAACCCAGCAAAAATAAATCCTCACCTCCTAGTTCACAAGCACAACATATTATATGTTTGTTCTTATAAGAGAAAATTAAATGACAGCCCGACAAATTCAGAGTCTTCCTTCTTTATGGCAGGTGCCTCTCTCCTAACATTTTTATAGCCACAGCCCTTTACAGCTACAGACTACTACTCCTGATCCAGTCCTATCTGATACAAGTCATTTGCTATTTTAAATGTGCTTGTACTTGAAAATAGTTGCAGTTATGGATTTTAAAATAGTGAACTTTTAAACTGAAGTTTCATAGAAGAGCATGTGGGATGATGGGGGCAAGAGAGGACATATCTTTGGGCTGAGACTGAAAGATCCCTGCTCAGGTTATGTTAAGGAAACTTTCCAGTCTGAGCACTCATGAGACCTTCTGGCAATCGTACAGAAGGGTAGGATTGCTTTCCCTCAAAATCCTGTTGATGCTTTTAGTTGGGTAAGTAGATTGACACAGAAAGCTACTAGTTAAGATAAAAGATGAAGAAAACTTTAACAATAACAGTAATGAGCCTGAGTAAACATATTTTCTATTCTAAGGAAAAAAGAAGACTAAATACTGTAGGAGTTATATTCTGGAACAGCCCTGAAACAGGAGAAGTGGAGAAGGAAGCCCTCAAAATTAATTGGTCTTCTTTGACTAGTTTAAAATGGAACTAGTTTTGTACATTTTTTGCCATAGCAGGAGACTGGGCTTGATGGCTCTTGAGGGAGTTTCCAATTTCTAGCATTTTAGGGTTTTTCTGATTGCAAAATCCAATTTTTTTTCTTTGCCTGGCACCAACTTTTAAATTTTTATTTACCTTCTCCAAGTTTCAGTTTGGAAAGCAACATTCAGTTTTCTCAACACTGGCACAGACTTTCTTCTGAGTTAATAAAGGACCAGTTATTTATATTACAGCAAAAACTACTTGATTAAATTGGGGACTGTGTGCTATTTGTATGTCAGTCCCAGGGCAAATAACCCTAGAACTTAGAATGTTATATGGTTTTTTTCTGTTCAGAAACTGCTAAGTATTTTTCCAGGAGTAATTAAACTCACAACAGTTCAGTGACCTATTGACCTCATGCAACGATAGCTATTGAGTCAATGACACAGCTACAAAAAGAGTATTTCTCTAATTCTACAAGTTAGTAAATTTGTTTCCATTATTAGGTAACAACATATGCCTATTTTTACTGTAATAACAGTAAGGTTCTGTGAAAAAAAAGTAAATACAGCTTTACCTCATGATATTGGAGAAATACTATCTCAGGATGGAAGAATGAGAGGTTTACACAGGATTCATTTGTAAAAAGGTTCACTCCTGATATCTTTATCTCAGTTTTAGAGTTATTGATTATCCCTAGAATATGCTACTTGGCTGAAAAAAAGAGATATAAAATAAAAATAGAGACTTTTTAAAGGCTGGCAGTAATGAAAGAGCAATGTTGCATCATTTGTCTCTTTGGATCATTGGGTGTTGACACAGCCTTGTTAATTTTTCCTAAGCTGACATTTCCATAACTAAACACTTGCTTAATTATGGTTCATGTTCCAGAAATATTGGTGGTACAAGCATCTCTTATACATCTCAGTATTTAGACAAATAAGTACAAAAAATGGAACAAGTGCAAAAGTGGCGGATTGCCTAGAGAAGTATATAGTGTCTGTTTTCATTGTCAATCCTTTGAACAATGAAGTGTTAAATAAGCTGTATGAGAATTATGTTAACCTGAGTGGTACTGAAACTCTGGAGAAGTTGTGAATGATAAATAAATTATTTTTGTCTGGTTAGAGATATGTGCCCTTACTGTCTAGTGTCATGCTGAGTTGCTGAAAGTGATAGTGGGGACATGATGTCATAGTGATATAAATTTGAATTGAAAAAGATACCAAACCCAAAGAAAACAAAGAAATTTGAGATCAAAAACATGACTTGTGAAAGCAGGTCTTTTTCTAATGTGCAAGTAAGTGTTGTGCTAGGCCATTTCAAATGAAGCTATAAGTAAACAAACCATTGAGAAAGGTACTTTGGGAAATATAAGCAAGAGTCAAGACTTAGATTACAGAGTCATGCTAAAAATGTGTGAGCCACAGGGGGTATCTGCTACCTGCAATGACCCATCTGGATAGTTGCAAGTAATCAAATTTTCAGTGGGTTAAATAAGAGATAGGCACCATTCTTGATACCATTTGCAAAAGTGCAAATTTTTCTTTTAAATGTCAATGCAAATACAATCTTGCTTTTGATTGTGCTTAGAGTTGTGTTTTGTACAGCATGAAATAGCGCAAGCCAGAGGAACGTGGTAAAAGAATGTGTAAAAGAGGTCCATTTTTGTATTTATAGATTAAGCAAGCTTGTTCTCTTGGGTTATAAAACCACATCATCTCTGCTTTGCCCTCTCCCAGCACCCAGCAAGGATGTTATAGTAAAATTTAATGTAGATTAGTTTTAATATACTCAGATATTATGTCTATCAATCAAGGCAATTGGAAAAAGGTGCTTATATCATTGATTTGTTATGTCCCATATATTTCTTACAGTTCAGGATAGAGGATAGCTTAACACTAAGGACAAAAAGATCCAAAAATCTCACCCGTTCTATCTATTACTTATATAACTCCAAAAGGTGCCAGGTATTTCTGTAGAACAAAATAGTTTGATTATTGTCAATCAAACCTCTTAGATCAGGTACAGGAAGAAATCTAGCCATTAAGTACAATGCAAGCTGCAAAATTCATCTAGGAAACAAGGCAATTTATTTTTTACTGCTCTATTTTTTCTAAGTTTGGACTTTTTGACATGAAATCTTTAAATTCTCTTTCACTCAGGATAAAATCATGACTTCTGTGTTGATATAGTCAGTGTTTAGGAAGCATGTCACATCATTTTAGACATGATAAGAAATAAGAACAATAATAATAGGTGTGTACACATATTGAACAAGTATAAATGAAACAGTAAAGAAGACAGTTGCCTCGTTATGGGATGAATATATCTTGATGGCTCTCTTAGAGAAAATTGAAGAATGCAGTTGTAATTTGCCGTGAAAGCTGCATCTGTTAGAAAGCAGCAGATTTATTGCTGGAAAGTGATAGTACAGTAAAATGCATTTAGGAGCCTCTTCTGCCAGTAAAATACCTGTTCAAGGCCTGAAGCTGTGGATTCTGTCAAACTCAACCAGCCTGCCCTGTAGCTATCCATAATATTCCCAAGGAAGATTGAGTTTCAAGTTGTATTTCAAGTGGCATTTAAATTCTCATGCGTCTGTATATTAAACTCTCTTGTCTGATTTTTTGTATGTGGGCTGTCTTGTGAAGAAAACCATGGTTCTGTTTTTAATTGTCTGCCTTCCCAAAAAGCTGTCAAGCTAAGGCATATTGTCTTATATATCATCCATGAACAGTTCAAGATTAATTAGCCTTTCACCCATTTTAAAGGTATCATCTATATCCTGAAGGCAGAGTATGGTGTTTGGCAGCCTCTTCAATCACTTCAAGTTTTTGTCTGTGTACTGTATAAATAATCTGTGAAAAAATTACCCTGATCTGTGAATAGAGTAGCTAAAGGTGGCATATTCTGTACAATCCACAGAATTGTACAGTAGAGTCTGAATCTATACAGATTACCTCATTTGAACATTATATGAAGAATTATAAATATTTTTCAAGTGTCCTATAATCCTACTACAAATCTGACATATTAGCATTCATTCTGTTATTTTAGGGCTTCATGCATTTTTTATTTGCCTAGTAAATGTTATTAAGTGCACGTAGAAAAAATGGGAGAGCAAACGATAATCAGTTGCAGTGACGATATTTGGATGCCTTATGTATATGAGAGTTATTAGCTACTGTCGTAAGCAGATTTAATAACCTACTTGTTTACTTCCTGAAGTTCCTGCTTATGAGTTCTATTTCTTGTGAATTTAAATATCTGCCCAATATCTACCAATATGAAAATACGCTGTCTGTCGTAATGGTTGTGTCTGCAGTCTGAAAGTACACAGAACACTTTATCTAATGACTTCAGTTTTGTCTATTGCTTGTTTGTGATGTTGAGATTTTACCTCCCCTAATGGCCAACAGCAAACAGGGAGTGAAATGGAGACATGCTCTTTTCCTGTGTAATGCACTATGAACTGGCACCTTATTATCTCACTGTACCCTAGGATAAGTCCTGTAATTGACTTGGCTGTTTACATTAAACATTAGTAACCATTGCCTGAGGGTAAAATCCTCAGTAAGAGCCTCAGAGATTAGAAAAATATGGAGCAAAATGCTGAAAGGAGGAAAACTCTGACTATCTACAGAAGTGTTTTAAGACCAGTGATTCTGGGAGAAGTCTTACTAAAAAGGTGCATTTTACAATCTCATCTGACACTGTAAGGGTTGGATTTAACCTCATTTCTGTCTTGGTCATTGTGTGGGCAGGATTTTCTGCCAGGACATGCTCTGGCCTCAGTGTCTGTGAGTCAGCTGGTTTTTGCTGCCTGACAATACTGCAGCTGATAGAATCTAAGCTGTCACTTATAAATAAATAAACAGGCTTCCTGCATTGCAAAACCAGCATTCATAATGTGAGCTGATGTACCACTTTCTCGATGAACTGCCTTTCTGGAAAATCTTTGTGAGCCAAACAGTAGAATAATCGAAGTATGAGCTTAATTACCTTATGTTCCAATATTGCTCCTATTTCAAAACTGTTTAAACAAGTTATACTATTATGCACAAAAAATGTGATTTTTTCCAAATGACTTGTGCATTAGCCAAAATGTCTTGGCCTGGCAAGGAAATGGAATACATGACCTAGTGCATATTCTCTATTCTTAATGACTAAGAACTACTTTTGTAGAATCACTACGAAGAACGGAACTTAGTTCTGTGTTACTTTGCTTTTGTATTTTTGGTTAAATCATACCTAGGTTCTTCTCTGAGGTCAACATAAAACCAGCAAAAATCCAATATTTTTCTGTCATTCTCTTATAGAAATTTCCATTATATTTGGACTTTTTGTTCTGTTCTGTTGTGATTCAATCAATACCATTTTTGCTGAAGTAAGATCAGAAGGCAGTGTCTGAATATTTTTTTACACATAAATGAGTTTTGAGCCCCCCTGCTTTTTTAAATATCCATTTTAACGATGATATTGTGAAATATCTTGGAGCTTTATATAATGACATTGATATATTCAAGACAATACTTTTCTTTACATTGATGCAAATATTATAAACTTTACTCTTTTGAAGTTATGGATGAGAGAAATGGTTGAAACCTTTGGAGAATATACCAAGAAACAAAAGAGAGATTTATATTAAGAAGTGCCAGGTATAGAAGCATACAAGACCATTCATCCCGGATTGGATTTTCTTTAAAGCTCCTGGTGAAAATTCACTGAGCAGAAAACATGAAATTTACCTACATCCACTGTGGAGACTGCAGCTTTTTTCTTAGTGGGTTTCAGCTGCATTTCAGCTGTGTCTCTTATGCTCCCAGCAAGCTGTGATAACAGGTACACCTGGTAGGATTACCCAGCCTAAAGTTTGTAGCTCTCAATTTTCCTGACTATTTCTGCTGTAAGTGTGAGAATATCCATATGTGAGTGTACTGGGGCGAGAGCAGCAGAAGGTCATCTCATTGCACCGTGCACACCTCTTAGCTCAGGGGAATAGAAAATTCAGTCACTATGTGGATTTTGGATGTTTTCCACAAAACTGCCACAAGAAGGCCATGGCCTTTAATGATCACCAGCATCTATGCTCAATTGAGTGTGACTAGGTGAAACAAGAATTCAAACTGAGTCTATTCAGTGAATTGTCTGCTGATTAAGATGTAGCTCAGTGAGAGTAAAATGGTCCCATGAGAACAAACTTCTCTTGAAAAAGCAAGTGGAAAACTTGATTTGAGGCTAGGAAGTGTTTTCTGGACAGGCTGTAATGCAGAATTCTGATAAAGATGGAAGGCAGAGTGATAACAAAATGCTTGCTTATAGTTATTATTTTTTGAAAGAAAAATGCACATCACTTGTTTATAGAAAAACCCCCAACTCTTAATTTCTTGCTCTTTTTGTATATATTCTGTGTAATCTGCACCTAGAACTCATGATAATTCCCATGACTCATGTTGCTCAGACTTTCAATATTCCTTTGGTAAGATATTTCAGATTAGCAACTGGCACCTTGTGTTGTATTAAAGAGCAGTTTCAAGTCACATGCTCAGCTTTCCTAACTTTGCTAGGCACCTTATTGGGTGAGAATTGGCAGAATTTCCCTTAATTTCTACCTTTCTGTTCTCCTTATTCTATATTGGATAGTAAAATATTAGAAAACATAGCAGGGAATAAAAGAAAAAAGAGCCACACGAGGGGAGTTTATTATACAGCACAGGAAAATTCCCCTAAGATACAATCTCTTGCGCAGAGAGAAAAATACTGTCTGCCTAAAAGAGCATAGTACATTCAAGCCTTTGCAAGCCACTCTGCTTCTTCACAGACCGGGAAAGGGCCTCAGAAAAGGGTGAACTTTTGGGGTGAATGTTGATCTGCTCTGAAGTTGCTTCCACACAGGGAAAATTCTTAGACCCAGTCATTTCCCTCATCTTCACCCCAAATCAGAGGTGTTCAGGAGAGAGCCTGTTTGACATGCATGATGTCTGCAATGATATTTTTACTTTTCTAGCCAAAATATTGCCAGCAGTTTTGTAGATTAACTTAACAATAATTTTAAAAAAAATCTTTATAAGACCATTCCACCTCTTACCTGAGTATGGATGATTCTGAGTAAAAACCTATTGGAATTCTATCTGCCTTTCTTTTTTTTCTAATGAGCATATTGTAAATGTGTAACTGTCTGCCCTGAAGTATGCAATAGATAAATGCAGACAGAGCATAGGTAATGAGAATGGTTTGTCATAGCCTCATAGTCTTCAGGTGCCTAGTATAAATCAAGGGCTAACTCATCCCCGGGGACTCATAATTTTTAGAGTATAGTTTTATTTTGCATTTGTATTCTGATAACAAGTCATATTTATTATGATCTTACTAATGGCACGTCTTTACTCAAGTATTATAGAATATATAATTCACAGGTGACTTAGAACTGAAAATAAATAGGCCATGAAGAATATCATCCCTATATCATTACTGAGACAATTTTAATGAAAAAAATGTGTATTTTGAGGAGACAAATAAAAAGAATGCAAATTAAGACAGGGAAATTAAAAATTTACAGCATTTGCATATGGTCTACCAACTTATAGGTGATTTACTTTTTTTTCAGAAATTAAACTATAGCAGAAAGATTGCTAAGTTTTTTCATACAAGTAATTACCTAACTATACAGCAAGTGTTTTTATTATTATATTAAGTTATTTAAAGGTTGTCTGCTACACTAGTGACATATCATATATTTGGATTAAACCTAGTTTTGAATCATGGTTAAACTGCACAGTGGATGTCAGTTGAAACTGTATCAAGAGCTGTAATTTGGAAAGTGAACTTTTGGAAATGTAAATACCTGAACTGGAAAGAGATGACCAACCAGTTGTCTGGGCCAGCACCAAGGCTTTAGAGGAAAGGAATAGGACTTTGTACATAAAGCCAATTATCCTTCCATATTTGGTTTATGATGGCATAAGTGCCAAAGCAGCAGATGCAGTACTGCTCTGCAAAGTTCAGCAATAATTTTGGCAATGTTGTAATGTCCTGTAAAAATTACTGTGAAGCCATTAAGTTACAATACTCAGATGGTGCAAAGCCAATTTTTCTTTCAGTTGTACTCTGCTCAAATTGCTTATGTATGCTATAGAGTAGTATCAAGTTCAAACCTCAGACACAAACCTGCAGACTTAGAAAAATTGGTTTATAAAAACTGTATTGTTCCCATGCTTCACTCAAATTTTTGAAAATGACAGTCCCTTCTCTTTTTTTGGGTCCCAGGGTTGAGATTCTGACATATTTCACCCTAAACTAGTGTTAATAGGAGAAAGAAAGTTGTGATACTACTACTATTACTACTACTACTACTACTACTGCTTTTATGTACAAAAATGAAGTGTGTTTGTTTACATTATATAACTCAGAGCTTTCCTAGGAATGTTTATCTATCTGTAACCTATTCATATTGTCATTTTTTTTTCCTAGGGGAGGAGCTTATTGCTATGGTATGAAACTTCATAATACAAATTCCTTCTAAAATAAAACATGCCATACTGAATGAGAAGTATTTCTAATAACTCAGCAATTCCTATCAAGGAGTGCTGCATATGTTACTCTTTCTTCATGCCAGCAGACTGAAGTGTCTTTCTAAGTAGAAATAGTAATTTTCAGATTAAAAAAATATTTTTTTTCTGAGACTCATGCATATTTATATCTGTAACATAGTTACTGTAATGGGCTGTCATTATTTATGTTGCTAATATTCTTAATATATGTTTGAAAGATCTAGAATTTCTTCAGCATTGCAAATATGTCCTTTAATCATGATGAGAGTTTATGTGAAAAGAAAATAATATGTAGTCAGTCAATTTGTTCCCTTCTAAAAATTCAGAGAAGACTTTCTAATTCACAACTTAATTTGTACTTATATATAGTGAAATAAATGCATAAGATTAAACATGTAGACATATTTTTTAAAATACACTTTTTATAGTTTTTCACAGTTTTTCTTGTTCTTGCAGGCAGAATAGTTTGCCTTTCTTGCAGGTAGCACACACAGAGTATGTTTTACAACTCAAATATAATATATAATTCCCAGAAGCATTCAGTTGTAGTATACTATCCCAATTAACATCTGCTTTAAAGGATTATCAAAACCTGATAGAACTGCATCTTGGAAATATTTGTTCACATGTGTCTATGTATTCTTATCTACCACGCTCACAGACATTTCTTGCTCACTTTGATCAAATATTTATTCAACTGGATCTCTTAAATTTACAGGACAACACATTCATTGAATCAAAGTTGATCTGGCACTGTTCTCAGCAAACATGAGGCCTTACCATGAGCACTGTGTTAGACCAAAACTGGACAGGAACTGAGTGAATAACCATGAAATACATGTAGAACTGTCAGTTTATATGAATTTAAATTCATCTGTCCTCACTCATTAAATTCTGATATTTATTCATGTAGTTTTTCTTTTTCTTTTGCCCGTTCTGCTAGTTTTTCTTCAATTTTTTTACAGTGTGATTTTCCTTTCCACTGCAATGTTTTTTTTAAAGTTTTTATTTTTTACTATTACAGTGAAGTTTCTGAGTTTATACCAAATAGAATATTATACAAATGCAAAGCAAATACTCAAAGTAATATTTAGGTATGTTAAACCAAGAAAAACTAACCCATTTTTATGTGCCCATAAAAATAAGGGTCCTTTGCCATTAATGACTCATTGGAGTTATTTATGATAATTAAGCAGAATCCATGTATCGATTTTTATGCTAATTATTTCCGCTGGAGAAGATAATTTCTGTCAGGTGATTGTCATGCTCTTAGTGGAGGCCCCATATCTATTGGAAGCACTTCACAGGAAGGTCACAGCAGAAGAAATTACAGCTAAATTACCAGGGTTAGAGATAAGCTTCTGCTTTTCAGTTGTAGTCCTTTTGCATATCTAAATCACAGACTCCCCTAATTGAATGTCTTAACCTTGCTGGCCAAGGTTTACTGTTACTGAGGACTGGCTCTTCATGCTTTAACCCTGTGAATCACTTGCAGTGACAGAGCACCATGCCATCCTCTAGGAGTATTTCAAGTGGAAGACTCCAAAATGTCACAACTGAACTCCAGAAGACTGAGACATGACTTCAGTGTCTCTTCAGCTCCTCTTTATCGTGTTGGCTGCATGTGTTAGGTGACAAGGGTAGCTGGGGGGAAGCAGGACAGCGTGGCCTGCAGCTTTGTGGGTAAGCTGCCTTTCCTCCAAGGTGGGAGGCCTTTGCCTGCCCTGCCAGGAGGGAGCCCTTGTCACCTCGCCTGAGCACTGCTCCCATGAGCCTTACACTGGAGAAGCCAAGCTGCCTGATGGAGCACATTAACAATTGAACAGTATGGTGTGTTTTGGTTGCTTTCCTCCCCTGGCTCTTACCCCCTGAAAAGTAGCACCTCTGTATGCACACCCCATGGATCTTAATAACTGAGCAAAAGTCCAGACAGCTTAAACAGAGGGTGAAAATGAATCACGTTTTTAATGGCATATGGTGTTGGAAAAAGTCTCGATATTCTTATCAGTAACACAGTGCATAGGGATCAGAAAAGATCTTCTGGGTCAGGAAGTCTCTGTTCCTCTAGTGCAGGGTTGTTCTTCATGAAACACTTTTTAAAAATACATTATTTTGTTTGGTCAGGAGTCTTAAGCGTAGAAATCAAAGAGAAATAGCATTTGAAAGGTTATTTGGCAGCTTGATTTTTATGTCAGGAAAGTTTGTTTAATATGGTTTTTAATTCTCTCCTCTTTTAATAGTATTTGGTGCATCATATGAATTTTTTTCATACTGTGCTGTACATGCCCTTAATGTACATCCTTCTCTAGATACTCACAGAGTCTTTCCTACTAATCATCAGCTACTGCCAGAGATTCACAGCCAAAGGTTCTATTTGCCATAGTAGGGACTCAATACTCTATCTTCCTTAACCTCGTTTGGAAAAGATCATTTTGAAAGGTGAGTGAGCAGGTCGAGTTCCTTTATTCTTCCATCTTTGCTTTCATTTCTACAGGTGAAATTTGTTTTGCCATAAACATTGGCATCTAGTGACAGTTTAGATATATAAAAGCATCCTGTCTGCCCTCCAGTCACCACTGCAAGGTAGCGTGGGTCTCCCCTGCCCTATTTACTTACTCTGTATGGGTCGTTGTCCCCCAAGGATGTATCAAAGAATAGATATCTAAATCATAATCAAAATGTCTGCACTAGACATGGGCAAGTGAATTTAGGCCGTGAAGCACACATTTAAAATTTACTCCTGAATAGTGTTAAGGGCAATGGTTCAGGAGTATCTATTAAGAGGGAGAGCTGATGATAACCAGTAAGTATGCTAATTCAGAGATATCAAATTGGCTTGGAAAAAGGAAAAAGCATTAAATGTGGGAGTGCAGATTAACTGTGCCCTGCTCCTTGTGCTCCACCTCTTCCTCTCCCCCCCTCCAATTCCTATGGGTCACTTTTGAGTCTCCTTTCAAGCGCAAAATTTAGAGATTTGTTATGCATCTATGGATTATAATTCACTTCGTAACTACTATTAATAACAACTGTTAGCATTCATTTGGATAAGTTCAGGTAAAGACAATATTCAAATAAGTGTTGTGACTATTGAAAATAGCATTAAAACCTAAATTTAAAAAAAAATATATGAAATTAACCTGTATCTTGTAGGAGATCTTGTAAGACAACAGGAATGAAGAAAATAGTATTCTTTAGCTCAATATTGAATTAAAAGCATGAGTTCCAGTACAAGTATTCACGCTAAGTTACATTAATGTATCAATTTTACTCCCTGTGGTAATTCTTACGTTGTTCTGCAAATCACACCAAATAATTAATTTGATATAAAATAGTGCTGATGGGAAAAAATAAGAAAGGATGTCCCTGTACTGCTGAATAGTAGGATCAACACTTTTTCCATTTTTGCTGTAAATTTGACAGCTATGTCTTTGCACAAGCCAAACTAATAAGGTCAAAGTAAAACCTCTGTAAAAAGAAAACTGCTGGTCCAGCAGTATTTCATGGTGCTGACACAAACTGTGAAGTACCTCTTCAGCTTGCTTAGTGCATATATCATTTTCTATTGATACAGATATTATTTTGTTACCTTTTTTTAGTTATACTACTTTTCTCACATTTCAGCTGCATTTAATTTTGATGGCAGCCAACAACATGCTTTATATATGTAGGATATTATAAGAATCCATTATTTGAATTTCTCTTCAAAACCATTGTCCATTTTGAGTAAACTTTCCACTGAAGCAGCTACTTCCTACTAGTATTTTTTTTCTAAAACAGTTGGCATAGTAAGACATATCTATCCACTGAGAAATGCCAGCAATAAGCTACAATAATACAAATATTATTTATTTCAAATATTATTAGTTTCAGGAGCTATTAATGTCTCCCTCAAAACATAAAAGGCTACAAAATCCCTGCACTGAACAAGTTGATTCAATTGATTTCTGGCAATAACAACTTCGTAATAAAAAGGAATTGTAACTTAGGAAAGTAAAGAAGTAAAATAATCATTGAAATACTCTTGTACAATATTTTTATTGTATAAAGGTATAATTGAATTAAAACATCTCCTGCTTTCTTCAGGACTTGAATTTTAGTCCCTTGTTCTTTGGTCTTTTCCTCAAAGAAATACAATAGTATTTTTAATTTCCTTGATGGTATATTAAGAAAGTTATTGAAAGCCTATTAAAAATGTTTTTCATAATGCTGTTGAACAGCTAAAAGAGCCCTGATCCTGTGATAGGCACACTCAGTGCAAAACATAAAGAAAATATTACTTCCAGTGTTTGAGGAAATGGGAAATATATCAGCTGAACATATATAGAGCACCAACCAAGATTATGCAGTAATTCCATACTGTTCCTTGAAAGACAAACTCAATGACAGTTGGAAAATCCATGTGATTCGCTTGTTCCCACTGAAGCTGTAGTCTCGGGGACACCACTTTTCAGACACTTGTGGACAACTTCCTTAGAAAAGGCACAAGCGGCTGATCAGAGTGTCTGGAATCCAAGGGGTGGTGCCTGTTAACAAAGAGACCTTAATGGGTAAAGGAGCAGCCACTGACTGCATTTCTGTTTCCATCATGGTGTATCAACTGGTAACACTGGCAGAGCAAAAAATGGAGCTGTGGTTAAAGCACAGCTTCTTAATGTCCAGGTTTTACTTACTGTGCACGTTCATCATGGGTAACTTTGAGAATGGGTCATGGACCTCTTTTCTGGAGGTGTGTTGAACCACAGGGCTTTGTGAAGCTAGTCAATACTTTTTCAAGGTCATACAGAAAAGGTTAAGGGGTGTACTGAAACTATGATGAAAGTTAGTTGCTAAAAAATAGGTGCATTTTTTGTAATTTCTCAAACATGTTCTTTTGTCTGAAAGACAAATCAATCTATTGCAATAGAATCACTGGGGAATGATAATAATACCATTCTTTTAAAGGGAAAAGGATTGCGAAAATTGTCTCTTATAAAAAAGTATTTCAAGACATGGTCTTATCTAATTAGTCTTATGTTCTGTTTTTATAGTTATTTGAATGGCCATCTTTTGTGGATCTTTTGAAGCTTAAACTACATTGGAAAAAGTTGCATCCTGAAAAATTTTGGATGACTAGTGCACATAATAAATGTCTGGATAATTCAAAAGAGAGATGTGTGCTCTACAGCACTCCACAGAAACCTGCTTCTGAGCTATTAAAATGTAAATTGCCCACTGGATTTCTAGCATAATTTGTGCCATCTTTATTGAGCATACAGAAATACAAGAATTAGACTCCAAGAAGTGAGTACTCTTTTTTTTTTTTAAATTGAAATCCTCCAAATAATTACAATATAACTTCCACTCCAATTAATATTTTTCTCTTATATTTTAGTTAAGTAAAATCAAACTCAGGGTTTTTTTTCACTTTGCCGTCTGTGCGCTTCCCCAGGGAAGCATCATCTTTACAACAACTGAAAACAACAGTTAATGCCTAAATGTGTCTGTCATTCTACCTTTCAAAGATAAAGCCTTAGATTATTATCTCCAAGTTCATGATCACCTCAAATTTTCTGATTAACATCATGTCTGAGCTCAGTACTAAAACAAGCACCAGAAGGCTGTGCAGGTGAAAAATTCTACTCATCATCAAAATGGGCTGAGAACCTGCTCAGTGCTTTACCAAACACCAGCACACTTGCTTTGGTCAATCAGTCAGTCATCAATCTGATGATGTTTGTACTGAGAAAGGGCAAAAAATGAGAAGAGTTGACTTCAAGGGCCTCATAGTCCTAACATTCTTCATAAAGGATGTGGTGGCTGCTCTGAACATGTAGACTTATTGGTGGAAGCAAGGGTGTTTACTAAGGTAGGGGTTCAGTGAAAGGCAGATTCCATATTGACCTGATTTTAGTATGTGTGCACCCTTTATCATGCTTGTATTTTGAAAATGATCATTGTATTAAAAACTATTATACATTTAAAATATACTATATAGGTTCTTTTTTCCATTATATTATTTTCCCTTGTCATTTTCTGATCCCTTTCTGATTATTATTTTCTGTTCCGCTGATAGAACATTCTCCATGTTCCAGAAACATAACAAATACTTTATATTGATAGTCACATTTTCATTGTTTGTATATGAGGTTTTATAGCTTTTGGCTAAATTACCCCCTTGCTTACACTGAAGACAAACTTTGGTCTTTAAATTTGTATGAACTAGATATGAAAACCCATAAATGCTTCTTAGTGTTTTTTTTTCCTACTAGCAGACTAAGAGTTCATTTTTTTTTCTATCATGTTAGTGGGAGATATCCTAGCCATTATCATGGATTGGAAGAGCATACAGTGATATTCAATAAAGCCATACAGAAGGTATATCCCCAATTTTGTCTTCCAGAGTTCTGAAATGGCTGTGCTTCAGCCATTCCCCTTGCATAATTTAGTGAAACAACATGGCACTGCTAATTTTGACTTTTGCAAAAGCATTATTTATGGTGAATTATATTTATCACTAAGTCAATGTATTTTTCAATTAATTTTCAGCTTTTCAATATCTTTTCCAGTTCTGAGATCATTCTCTTTACACTTGAGTGTATGTAATTCATGTTGGTAGTAAGTTCTTTGCTGTGGGCAACACGCTTAGCTGAAAGATGATATTCTTATAATATAGAGAGAGATGTAAAATCCACATCAACTGTGTAATAATTTTAAGCTTAGTGGTGACACAAGGAGAGAAATGCTGAAAGATAAGGCGTGTAATACTAACTGGTTTTATTTTTATTATAACTTGAAAAACTTACATCAGGAGTGAAATTGTAGCCTGTCTGTTATGCCTGGAGTTTCTACCACTAGCTTCAAGCAGTGAGGAATTCACATCCGAAGTCAGGAGCTAATGGATTAAAAGCATCATGTGTTCTTAACAGTCACTTCCAAAGATGCTTTTGAAAGTCCTGCTCTTCTTCATGATGTCAGTTGTATAACATCAATGCACTCAAGCATATTTTTCATTAAAAAATAACCATTCTGAACTCCTTAATTTGCCATGTGTTCATTAATAAAGAATAAACTGCTTTTATATTGTACAAGACATTCTCGAATGAAAAATTAAGGGTTTTAAAGTGAACTGCAACTGTCTGTGACCCCAGACAAAGGACACAATTGTCACCTGCTAATTCACACTTGCCACTGGTGAAGTTTAGGGACCCTGACTGTAGGTGTCAGGACATGTGAGCTAAAAGCAAACCTGTGCATGATGCAGGGTTCAAACCCATGGTAGATCTCAGCTGTGTTACTGCTGCCTGACAAGATATCATTTGTCTCATTTGGGCTACAGGAACAGGCAGCATGAATCTTCTACATCTGTCTCAGCTGCAGAGTGAAGCAAGCTATCTGAAATTCAGGTTAAGGAAGTCTCAGCTTTGCAGTTTGACAGCCAGGGGAGAAGCTCAGGGGACACTGGCTCAGCTTGGGGACACTCTGTTTCTCATGATAATGCACCTTTCTGGCAGTCTGCTGTGAACATAAAAGAACATTGTTAGGAAATGCTCTTTTTGTTCCATCTCCCCTTCTTCGGATTCTTCCACAGGAGAACCCCAGTCTTCACAGTCAAATAACTAAAGCAGTAGATCACAGAAATCTGCCTGTTACACTTAAGAAACCTAAACATAGTGAAATGAATTGTTTTTAATCCAAAGCTGTTACAGGTGTTATGTAGCATCCTGGTTGTATTTTCATGCCATTATCTCATGCAGGGCTGCCTGGGAGCAAAAAGGGAATTCAGAAGAGATGTTTGCTTTTCATTTCCTGATTTTTCACATACTGAAGACTCAGTTTTAAAAATTGTAAGACTACAACTTTGTTCAAAATATATTGTCATTTCATTATGACAGCTGATGAACTTAGTGCTCTTTGATGACAGTTATTAAAAATTATTTTATACAACACCTGCAAAAAATAACACTGTGTTTCAGAACACTTACTCAGTGGCTTATTTACTGTCCCTTTCCTTGAGTGTTACAAACCATAATGACAGATTTTTGTTTTAGAAATCATTCATCATTGCCTTGAGCTTGTCAAAATGAATAAGGCTGTATCGTGCTCTTCTGTAATGGCATTCATATTTTTAAAGCCAAAGATTTCACAAAGATGAGTCTCTTGCAGGTAAACAGTTTAATGTTACTTGTTACTTTCTTTTAGAATGGCATAGTAAGTAAATCTCAATTATGCATACTGTGAAATAACCATAAGTAAAATATGTCCTTTTAGCTGCTTTTTAGTCTTTGAGTTTTATACCAATTTCATTTTCATATTTATGTTGAATCTAGAGATTTAACACGACAAATCAAAATTCTGAGGAAAAGATGATCATAGATGATAAAGTACACTAAAAATAATGTAATTGTTCATTGAGGATGTTTGGGTGTGGAGCCAGTGTACAGGCAGCTCCTATAACAGCGATGGCCACGCAGGGCCTCTTCTCATTGCTCAGTGTTAAGCCGGGGGGAGATCAGAATCCACTTCACCCTACGCCTCTCCCATGACAAACCTGTCCACACATGAACATGAATGGAGTGGGCAGCTTTGCCCTGTTCACGTCTCAGACCCACAGACTGAAGTTTTTGACCTCTGGATCAAACAAAACAGGCAGGGAGTACCTGGCTGGCTCAGAGTTCCAGTGGGTATCGGCATAAATATACAGCACGCATCTTGCTTCTTATATAACCTGCATTAGGAGGCAATTTCTGCTGGAAATCAGGAAATCAGGTAACCTTATTTGGTAAGGATATATAGCTATGAACCTGAAACAGTTCCTCTTGGGCTTCAAAAACATGAATAGCTTTATGGAAACAGCAGCAGCTGGCTGTGCTTGGGGTTGTTCCAAGCAAAAGGAGCCATTCCTGGGGAAGAGACAACATGTCAGAGCCACTAGATCACTCTCAGTTCTAGACTGGGCCTTCCTTTCTGCCTCTACCAGAATAATAAAAAAAAGATCCCGGATTACTGTGAGCACACTAGATAAGGCTCTATAATTATAATTTTAATTGCAGCTAGGTGCCATGTTGCATTCTGTTGCATAAATTCTGCCTGTTTTTCTGACAGATGTGAATTCACTCAGCTCGAAAATCCTTCAGAGTTTGAGGTATGTAAATTCATGGCAGGCATTGCTCTTGCTCCAGATGGCTACAGCTTTAGGTCTGTAACATTTTTTAGGAGTTCTTTTTTGACTTCTTCAGATATGCCTCCACGTTTTTGAGAACATACGCTAATACAGAGCAATGATATCAGCCCGCCAGCAGAACCCCTCAGTCCCCCCAACCCCAAAACACTTCTTGTCACATTATTTATTTGAACATAAAGGAATGGAACTGAAGAACCTGACAGGATGATTTTGAAAGAGTGCAAATAGAATGAATGGAATTTGAAAACATAGCACATGAAACAGACAGGAGAGAAATGAGAGTGTTACAGAAAAGGTAATGTTTTAGTCTATCTTCTAGTAGTATATTCTACAAATGCCATTTTTCTATGGGAATAAAATAAACAAATGATCAACACCACCATAGTTTTCTAAAAGTGGAATTCAAAGATAATTTTATGATTATCTCCATTAATGTGTTTAGAAATACAGGTGATAGAACTACTTGTCATCTCTACAGTCTTTATCAATATAATATCTAAACCCCTCAGTCTTTAATATACTGTAGTAACATTCCTGTCAAGCTTCAAAATGTGATTTTCCATGTAACAAATGAGAAACTGAGGCACAGAAAGGGGGAGCCCTACAGGAGGACAAAAATTTTGTCAGTTATAGGTACAATGCTGAAGCTGGTAGAGAATGGGTTAAATATACTCATATAAGGAAGAGAATAAAAAGTAAAGGGATGTTTCTTTTTGAGAGTGTCTGGAGGCAACAGGGCTTATATATCTTCAATGCAAGATTTTGAGAAAGAAATTACTTTGCTAGGTGTCTTAAAAATGCATTCTGACTAATGGGAATATGTCCCATTTATCAACTGTAAATTCTTTCTATTTTCATCTTTCCCCTTTTGAGCTACACTATGATAAGCCCAGTAGTGACCCTGCATTTACTGGCTCCAGGGAGTTTTGGTGCTCTACATAATGTTTTTCACCATTTAGTGATATAATTTGGCTTACACTTTTACCTTACCCTTTTTGTCTTTACCTACAAGAATTTTTCTCTTTACCTACAAGAATTTACATACAAGAATTAGCTCTTTTGTACATATCCACCAAAGCAGACCTTAAGTGGTTTCAAGTAAGGCAGGAGACCCTTAGGTAATCTGAATTATTTTTGCCCTACTGATTCCTCCCTGCTCAACCTCATCTATCTGCCTGGGGAGTTTTAAAGGTTTTTACATTTGAATTTTGTCTGGAAATATATGCTTTACTTAAGATCTTCAGGTTAAAAAAAATATATGCAATATTAATACTTAGTTCATAGAATCACAGAGTCACAAAATGGTAAGTTTGGAAGGGACCACTGGATGTCTTCTCGTCCAATCTCCCTCCACAGGGAGTCTGGTTCCTCTAAATAATTTTTTTCTCATCAGGTGCTTGTGCACACTGAGATCCCCCATGAGCCTTCTCTTTTCCAGGCTGAATGGTCCCAGCTCTCTCAGCCCATATGAGAGATGCTCCAGTCTCTTAATCATCTCTGCAATCCTGTGTTGGACTCACACAAACAAGTCCATGTCTTGCTTCTACTCAGAAGCCCAGAACTGCACTCATCTTCACCAAGGAGAGAGGAAGAATCACCTGACAGGAAGGATCCTTATGCAGCTGGGGATACTTTTTGCTTCAAGAGTATACTGCTGGCTTCTATTGTTATTCCCTAGGGCACTGAGGCCCTTCTTAGGAAAGCTGCTTTCCAGCTGGTGAGCCCCCAGGATATACAGGTATTTGAGGATATTCCTCCCTATGTGCAGGGCCCTACATTTCTTCTTGAACTTCATGGTGCTGCCCGTGGCCACTCTCTGGCTTGTCCAGGCCCCTCTGAAAGATGGCACAACTGTCTGGTGTGCTGACTACTCCTCTCTGTTTTGTATCCTCTGTGAACTTGCTGAGGCTGCTCTCTGCCCGCTGTCCAGGTCATCAGTGATGATACTGAGCAGCCTTGGGCCCATTAGGGAGCCCTGAGATGCAGAACTCAAGACTTGCCTTCAGCAGGACCAAGGCCCCAGAAAAATTGTAGTGAGCAACACCCACGGCTCTCCTCTCATGCACCAGCGTAGCCTCCCCATTGTAGAAGGCTATCAGGTTGGTCAAGGGGGATTTCCCCTTCCTGAATCCAAGCTGATCATTCCCAATCAGTTTCTTGAGCTTCATCTGGTGGAAATACTTCTCAGGAGTATTTTTTGCTATGAAAGAGGAGTTAACAAGGCAGATGTTACCTGTGTTATTCTCTTCTGCATATTTTGCATATAAAGTCACAAGGTCAGAAAGTAGGTTTCTATTAAAGGGTGACTTTTCTTGTATCAAAATTTGACAGACAATAATAGTTAATTTTTCCAGTGTTCTGTAGTTTGTTGAAGATATTACCAGACAATAGCTACAACAATATGGGCAAGCAGAAGGAACAGAAAAATACAGATACTTTTCAATCGGGGCCTATTTGTTTTAAAGTGTCGTTACCAAAATAAAGCAACACAATTAGCTCAAATAGCTGTGCTCTGCAGAGCCATCGCTTTGGATATATTTTATTTCGGAGGCAATCTGTCAAGCATGACCACTGTTCTCTCAGCAAATGTGTATGGTTATAGTTCATAACAACTTGAAAAGCAAAGAGGAAAATTGATGTGGCTGATTGTTGCAGAGGTAATGTTGAGCACTTGGCTGGGCTGCCTAAATTAGGAGTCGCTCTAGCCTTTGAGAGGAAAGAGAAAAATCATCTTCAGAGGGTACTGTTGATCCTAGGCAAACTGTGTTTGCTTCCTTTGCAGCCTTTCTCTCAGCGGATGGTAAGAGCCATGAAGGGTCTCCACATTAAGGTGAAGGTCTCAAAAGCCTAGAGGCAGGAAGGAGAAAAGAAAGCCTCTGTTCAAATGAGAGACATGAATGTAAAAATTGTTTAACATGGGGCTTCAGCCACATCATTTCCACACACCACTGCCTGATGGGCCCACAAACATCCTCACTTGTTCAGTAAGGCTTTACTGCTGTGTGTTGGGATGCCCGTGTGAAACCTGAGCAGCCTTGGAGCATCTCTGTGTAAGCCTGCAGCAGAGCTGGCTGCAGAATTAGAGGGGAAGGGCACTCAAACTCTGCAAGTGGAAAGCAGCATCAGTTAGGGCCCCCCAGAATAACTTGCTTCTCTCAGGAGTGCTGAATTGTATGCTCACTAATGGTGTGAAAAATGGAACAACTTTAAAGAAAGAGAACAGATGAGAGAGTCTGTAACAGAAGCTTTATTTTCTACCTATTGAGCTGACCATTGGATATCCATTTAAAGTACAAAAAAACCCCCCTGCTTCCAATGTCTTCTACTTTGCCACAGTCTGAGAGAGAGTATTTACTGTTTCTGCATTAGAATTGACTAATTGGTAGCTCCAAGATTTTAACAGTATATACCAGGTGGATTTTAACAGTATACCAAGATTTTAACAGTATACACCAATATAACCTCAAGACTTCAAATATCACACTTCTCTTTGGAATACGTAGAATACTTTAATTTCTTTATCAATAGCTTCTTTACATATATAAGAAAATGAAAGATTTATGTCATAGACACAGATCTTAGGTCATTCACTAGTTTTCATGAGATGGCTGAATAAATGAATTTTCTGTCATGGAAATTCACTTAGACCACATTCCTCAGGAAGGGACTTAACAGTCTACAATACAGGCACGTTTCTCTATAATACGAGACAAATTGTGGTTTGTGGTTAACAGTCTACAATACAGGCACGTTTTTCTATAATACGAGACAAATTTTGGTTTGTCCCAGTAAAACCTTTATCTTTCTCTATGCCTACTGATTCTCTAGCTCAGTTTCATCGCTATGAACTTTAAGGTTCTAACCAAGATGTTTAAATTGAGAAAGAAAATGTTCTCTGTTCCTTCTGTACACTTTGGTGATGCAGCAAGAGACCCTCAGGAAGTGACTCCCATAGAGGCAGGTGATGTTGGTGCTCCTTTGACAATAGAGTCTGGGTAGCTCCACTCAGCTCGAGGCACTTAATTAGATGTGGGTTGGAAACTATTAGCTAAATGCTAATTGATTGATAGGGATGACTAATTTAAATTTACAGGCCTTAAGTTCCTTCCTGTGTCATATCATGATTTCAGTAGGAGGGGTGGCCTTGGGCTAGGATAACTGGTAGTTTAGGCTGAGGAACCTGGCAGCATCTTTCAGCCTTTCTAACTCAATTCACATTTCTTGTTTTTGTTGTTGTTTTGTTTGTTTGTGGGGTTTATGTTTCTTTTTTATTTTTCCATGAATTCTTTAACTATTGAAGACAAAATGGTGAGGTAGGTGAATAGAACTTGTTTTCTATTTTGTCTTGTTTCTTGAATTGTTTCTCTAACTCAAAAGATGTGTGCTGGCAAGCCTGTTCCTAGAGGGGCTCTCTCTACTTCCCATAAATAAATGTCTAAACTTGGGAAAGGGTAACATTTCAGGTACATTCCTCTTTCTAGCTTCCTTGACTGGCCCCTTCAGACAGCTTCCTAGTAAAATTTTGTAGGATGTAGGAAGTCAACCATAAATTTTATTTTGAGTAAAAAACAAGGAAAAAAATTAAAATTACACAGAGCTCTTATGCAGGGCTGTAGTGTCCCTTTTGGCAATGTGGCAATGATGGAAGAGCAGTTCTGAGCTGCCTTACTCTCCCACCACTCAGTTTTGTTGAGCAGCTGTGGATACTGGCAAAAGGACAGATGGGGCAGGTCCTGTGTATCTCCAGAACACTATCTCAGTTTCAAATCAGTGAAGTAATCTGAGGTCGTTGTTCCCTTCCTACATGACTTAAAGAGCCAAAGTAAAGGGTTTGGTCATGCCAGATGTATTACTTGATACTACACCAAAGAGAAACACCGGTGCAAAGAATTTGTTGCTGGTTTAATGGTGCACAACACAGAACTCTTGCTTTTATGGTAAAAAAAGCCCAAAAGAACTTGGTCACGTCCAAATCTCGAGTGCTGCTCTTCGGATCAATGCACTGTTGAAATCACTGCCTCTTTGCTATTTCTTATATTTACCTAGGTTTATGTTGGGTGAAGTTTCTGGAAACAATATCCCTGTAAATCTGTGGATTTTTAAATCAAATTTTGCAGCTTTTAGAGTGCCTAAAGTTACTGTTTCTAAGGGCAACCTACTCTCTCTTCACTTTTTTTTTTTAATCTATCTTTCCCCAGTTGTTTAGCCATAAATGTGGGTGGCGGGAGAATCTCATTTCAGCTTGCTTTGCCAATGCACTGCTTTGAATTTTTAATGATGACAGCTAAATAATAAACACTCCCCAAAGGTAACAAAATCACAGTAACATTCTGGTGACTTCTCTGTAGTCTGCTTTGGAAACAAACATCTGTGAAAGATGATTTCCTTTAATGCTGCCTGATGGAGATGACCTTTAAAGTTATCACAAAAGCAATGCTTTTACCACCTGCAGAGAAATAAACGGTGGATATTTACATGGTAAATATTTTAACTACTGCAGGGAAAAATATCCAAAAAATATTTAGGTAAGCCATCAAATGATATAATAATTGGAAACTGGGCACTAGGAATTTCTCCAAAGTTTAATTGTTATGGTTTGTGTTCATGTTTCATAGGTTATAAGAACACAAATGAATAACTCAAAAAGTACCAAACACATAGGCTTTTGAATAGGCACACACAGTATTTCATGTGCAAACTGGGAGAGAACAACATTTAAAAAAATACTAAATATTAAATTTTAGAGTTACCAAGGCTTTGGTAAGCTGTGCAAAGCAATGGCTGCAGTACAGACTAAAGGAATCTGTGCCAGAGTAGCTCTAGGGTAGCAGCTGGAAGTATGCTAAGTGATGGTGATATGGGCTGATGCAAATGCCTTCTGAAAAAATTCCTAGGTTAAGTTGAAATGGGAAGCAGAGTTTACAGAAGGGTCCCATAAAACTGTGCAGAATAGAGTTTGACGTTTCTAATATTCAGAACAGTGGATCAATATGCTTTGAGTATCTGAGGGTATCATTTTTGCAAAGAGAAAAAAATTTAAAAGATTTAATTTTATGTTTGTGTATATTTTTACCAAAATCCAGTTGTATTTGCACAATGGTTAACATTATGCTGACATATCAACAAAATTCCACATAATATTTGTAGAATGCTGTGGGGTTAGAAGGGACCTTTAAGATCATCTAGTCCCAACTCCCTCTCCAATGGGCAGGGACACCTCCCACTACACCAGGTTGCTCAAGGACTTATCTAACCTGGCCTTGAAAAATATATTTACACAAAATACAGGGGAAAAACCCCTCAAAATTGATTCACTTTATTGTGAAATTTAATTCTAATTATCTACTAAATTACACTTATAATTGTTTTTCATCTTTGACTTCTGCCTAAAAATCCAGCATTCCACCTAGCTGTGGTCAGTAAGTTTTTTGTCCAGTGAAAAAGATTGTACCCCCTGAAATGAATTTTTTCCAACATTAGTAGGGGACACTGATTATTTTCACCTTGAAAATAAGATGAGCCATAAGTAAAGCCTCTAAAGTTATTACATGTTGAGCTACTATAATAGCATTTTGGGAAATCTCTCCCTTCATGTCCTTGCTTATGTTGTCAGAAGGGAACATGAGTCACATATCCAAGAGTCACAGAACATGGCTCTTGGATATCTTTGCTTCTTGGGTGTTTTTGGTTTGGTTTTAGTTGTGTTGTTTTTTATTTTTTGTGTTGTGTGACTGGATTTTTCCTCCTCTTTATTTCCCATTCAGATGGGACTGATTCCTAGTGAAGAAGTGATTCCTAGTGAAGTCTCTAAAGTATCTGTGATGTTTTCTTGTTTGGTTAGGTTTTTCCCTATTAGCGTATAGATTTGACTTTCACAAAGTCATCTTTAATACTTAAGGGACTATATTCTCAACACAACAATATGTGGGGAAATACCTGTGATTATCAAGAATAAAAATAAATAATAAATCTAAAGGGATGAAAATACATCTTTATTTTCCCCAAACATTGATTTAGTGACTGGAAAAGAGGTAAAATTGATTTTTTTCCAGAGAAAAGCAATTATCGAAGTTGGTTAACTGTTGACTGCAGCATTTAATAAACCTTAAATGATCCAGACAGAAGATAAAGCATTAAAGTCAGCCTTTAATTCTAGAGGCTGGGCATTTCTGGTAGGAATTCATCCACATACCATCTCTGTACAAATAGTGTAGATCCATTCCTTTTAATATATCAATATGCTGTAAGATTTTAACAATGGTTTGCTTAGACTCACTGTAGATAGAATAATGTTACTGGAATGTGTATAAGGTATTTTATTGAGATTTTTTTTTTTCCTATCTCATCATTCAAGCTGAGTTTAAATGATCTTGTCTACATTTTTCCTGGCATGAATTTTTACCACTTTACAGTTCCTTGAGAACTGTTCTTTCAGCTGAGTTCATGGATACATTTTTTCTGATATGCATGCAGCCCATTTAGATCTTGGCTCTACAGGGAACGCATGCTACAAGATCATCCATCTTCTCACATAAGCTGTTCTAAATTTTGAGAGATTATTTCTGGATTTTTATGGACCTGTTCTCAGAAAAGAAATAACTTCCTCTTTTTCCAAAGTTTTGAGAAGTGACTACTTGTATGATGTTTGAGTTTCAGCTTAAGTTACCTTGGAAGTGGTCTGGGTAGGTAAATAAGAGAAAAGTTTCCTTTCAAGGGCCTAAAGTGAAATAATTTAAGATCACTTGTATCTGTAGGTACTTGTTAATCCTGGACTAGGGACACTCTTTGCTTATGCATAGGTTATGCTCATGAGAAGACTTTGAGGTTAAGATGAAATGTGTTACTTTGAGTTGCCAGAAATGAAGAGTTGCAGCTAATGTCAGAGGAATTTTAGAAAGTAAAAATTTCAAGTGCATCACATCATGTGGCAAGTAATTGAAGCATGCTCTCAGCTTCTACCTTAATCATAAAACTAATAAAATTCAATTATCAGTTATCAGAAGCAAGAATGTGTGAAGTATCTTCTTTAGCAGTCAATCTAAATTTTAATGAAGGATTACATTTGGGACTTCGAAAACAATATAGGGCTCTATCTGTTGGTCTATGGTGAGAAAAAAAACATGAGGGCTGAAATATTGATGATTCAAGGATTTGAGTGTTTAAGCAGTTTGTCTATGCTGAGATTGTTTTATAAGACCTTCATTAAAATTCTGTTTGAGCAGCAAAAGGAGAGAAATAGCATTGCTAAACCCATTTTCTTGTACTAGGACTATTATATTATGATCCACTTAAATTCTAATTGAAGCATTTAACCTGTTTAGATCTGGGACATAGGCCCATATCCACAAAGCTATTTGAGAACCCAATTCTTATTTGACCACCTAATTGTCACTGATTTTGAGAGACTGGACTTGCCAGAATGGGAGTTAAGTGCCTAAATACCTTGGAACAGCTGATCAGTAAGGCTTTTCTTCAGAGCTGTAGCTTATGCAGGTACCTACGTTTTAATTTTTGGTCAAAGGCAATGCCTTTCTAACCGTTTCTATTCAAACAACACATACTTGCAAATTACAGTCTGACACGGTTAAACAGGAAGGCTTTTATCACTTGTTTTTGTCTACATTGCTGCAGAAATATGAAAGCTAGAAATTTATGTAAGCAAAGAATGCCTTACCAGTCTATTTCTTCAATATGCTTTGGCTTTTTGTAGTTGTTAATGCTCCTCTCTGAAATGTTGATGCCAGCAGCTCAATGAAGCTCTTGTGAATAAGGAGAGGATTTTTCTTAACTGGAAGTGCAATATTCAGCCAGCAGAGTCACCTGATTACTTCATATCATTATGTTTATATAGCTATACTCACTTCCATGTAATTGGGTTGCTACTATTAGCAGAAACCATTCAGACTTTATTAAACATATTTGTAAACATAATTTTCATTAAATATATGACAGCTGCATTTTTGTCTGCTGGGTTCTGCCTTCCTACCTGAAATAATCAAAACTAGACACGTTATACATCTGTCATCTTTCATAATCTAGACTGCCTTAAGAAGAAACAATACATTTATATTTTCTAATGAAAAGAAAGCCTCTGAATGCCAACTAGTAGACACAAAAGATTATCTTTCTATTTGCCAGGCTTGGATTGTCAGACATTAAATTTTTTAACAGCCACTTCCACTGAATTATTGATGTTCTCACTATTTAGAAAATGGATCACATCACTAGAGTAATTAGCACCCTGCCACTTCTGGCTATCATGTTTAATGTGTTGCAAGAGAAGGCTGTGTTGAACTATTTCTTTTAAAGTGAATGACTTGCATTGTTTCTCATCTATTGCCCTGTTGCATATCATCCAACTAGGATCCAACGTGCATATGTGGCTTCCATTTAGTGTAAGCACACGTTTCCTGTTGGAATTTAGTGACATAGATTTTTCCTCAGGATTAAGTTTTTACATGCAAAACAGAATGGATGCCTTCTGAAAGTGTTGAAGTTGCAGTAAAGGCAGTAAATGAGGTGTGTGCAAATTAGTATGACTGAGTGTTATTCTTTATATGTTAGATAATGCACTTCAGGACATCTAAATATTTAGAAATAATGATGATTAGCAGATTTTTATTATATCAAATGAATAATACAGAATGCTGCTTTGAGCTTTATATTCAACAAATAACACTTTGTGAAGAAGTGTCTACAGATTCAGATTAAAAAAATCCCAAAGCCTTCAACATAAATACAGGCAATTGAAATCTCATCAGAGTAAAAGTTGCTTGCCATGATTTTCTATCCTTTTGCAAAATTAAGATGCAACATTTGTGGTTTTGCTTTCTTCTTGATTTATATACATCTATGCACTCTGAAATTTGTTATGTGTTAGTCATCTGGTTTTTTCCAAGAGCCTGCTAGAAATGACTGAAAACAGAGCTAAATGTGTATCAGGA
This sequence comes from Pycnonotus jocosus, assembly GCA_013400435.1. Classification (NCBI taxonomy): domain Eukaryota; kingdom Metazoa; phylum Chordata; class Aves; order Passeriformes; family Pycnonotidae; genus Pycnonotus; species Pycnonotus jocosus. Next base: position 81,559 of record VWYP01032718.1, on the reverse strand, counting down.
AAATAATTTTTATCAGGCCAGTAATTTATAAATATAGTATGTATTACTTAGAAATACAAATTTTGAAGCATATCTGGAACTGCATTTGCTTGGTTTATTGAGCACTTAACTGAGCACTCAGTTATTATCCGAATTTAAAGTATATCAATACCTGATACTTGGGAAAGCAGTAATAATAATGGAGGTACTTAAGAAAATAGGAAAGTAGAAAAAAAACCTCATTGAGCTCATGCTTATCAATTTTTTTAAAAAAATCAGTGTGTCCCTAAACAAGAGACTGCAGAAAGAGAAACTGGCCTCATTCAGGTATTTAAATGGACAAGAGCATTGATTAGCATAATTATATGCTTAACTGGACATGCTAGTCCATGGTCTTGAAAGTAACTATGATACACAGTATTGAAAGCTAAGTATTGAAGGTGTTGTGTTTCAAAGGGCTTTGTGTTCTGGTTTCAGGCTATTTTATATTACTGAAGAATGTAGATTATGTAACAAGGACAATAGGGGCAAAAAACCCCAGACATAAACAAGAATCTAGCACAGAATGAATAAAACAAAAGCTGAAAAAAATTAAGATGAAAACTAAGCAATTACAAACAGAACAAACATAATGATCTTCTGGAACTTTTCAAGATCATTTATTCTCAGTGATAGACATGCATTTAAATTGTGTCCTGCAATTGGAAAGTGAAATTGCATCCTTATTTCCAAGTTTGAGTGGACTTTTTTTGAATAAATTATAGAAGCTAAAGGAATGGAAGCTTTCCCTCTTAACACTAAGCACATTTGGGATGGAAGGACTGCCAGGCAATTTCTGTGATCACCTGGCAGGTGTCTCTAATTTGAGTACATTAAGCCTTAGGATGTATTTCATGCATTAATGGAGGATAGAATCATAGAATCACTTAGGTTGGAAAAGACCTCGAAGAATATCAAATCTGACCATTAACCCAGCACTGCCATGCCCACCCCAAACCATGGCTCTATGTGCCTTGTCTACATTTTTGAACACTGACAGGGACAGTGACTCTGTCATGTGGCACCCTGTTCCAATGCTTGATTGCCCTTTCAGTGAAGAAAATCTTTCCTAATATCTGATCTAACTCCCCTCTGGCACAGCTTGAGGCCCTTTCCTCTTCTCTTGTCACTTCTTATCTGGGAGAAGAAACCAAGCCCCACCTGGCTACGCCTTTCTTACAGGCAATTGTAGAGAGCAATGAGGTCTCACCAGAGCCTCTTTCCAGTCTAAACATCCCCAGCTCCCTCAGCTGCTCCTCACAGGACTTGTGCTCCCGCTCCTTCACCAGCTCCAGTGTAACTCCAGCAGCTCAATGTGTTTCCTTTGGGGAGTGCTCAGAACTGGCCACAGCACTCGATGTGCAGCCTCACCAGTGCTGAGTGAAAAAAATGGGGAAAATCCCTGTCCCGGTCCTGCTGGCCACACTATTGCTGATAGAGGCCAGGATGTCATTGGCCTTCTTGGCCACCTGGGCATATGTTCAGCCACTGCCAACCAGCACCTCCAGGCCCTTTTCCTGTGGGCAGCTTCCCAGTCACTCTGTCCCAGACTGTAGTGCTGCACAGGGCTGTTGGGACCTAAGAGCATGACCTGTCCTTTTCTATATCCACCAAATGGGTCACTTTGTCGTAAAGGAGGTGAGGTTAGTCAAGGATTTACTGCTCTTCCTCTCTCAGCTTGATGTGTCTGTTTTGCTGTAGACTGCCTCTGTGCTGGAAGGGAAGCTAATGTTGTGCCACAAGCTAAAGCACACAGAAAGGTGGCAGAGATAGTTCTCTTCACCACCTGCTGCTGCAGTGGAATAGCAACAGCTTCATTTCTGCAGTGCAGCACTGGGATTGGCTTAAATTGTGAAGTGTCTGCCAAGTCTTTCTATATGCCCAAGCCATCTTGATATCCTATAAAGACCTGTATCCCTGCAGAGCTCTTTACCGATGTTACCTGTTGTATAGCCTCCTTTTCAGCGCTGTAGATACACATTGCATATTGTTACCTCTACCTGAAAGTATAGTAATTTATGATTTGTTCTTATTTTAATTGGGAATAGGGCAAAGGGAGATACTGGTACCAGTAATATAAGCTACAACAAGGCCACAAAGAACATGTTAGTGACTAAGGCAGTGCTGATCGTGCTGCAAATGAGAGCACAGCCCTCATCCATTGGCTATGCTGTTGTCAGACTGAGCTGTTTGCTCAGTACATTGGAGGGTTGATACTGTGCTCTAGAAAGAAGATGTGTGTCCTTGCCAGACTGCTCACAACCAGCACCTGCTGATGTAGGAGGCTTTGATGTCAGGCCAGGTTTCAAGACCTGAAAACAAGAGCAGATGTGTTGGATTGGTGTGCTTGATGAGCCTATGCAAGCTTATATGTTTTCAGTAGAAGGTTGCTGCTGGGGAAAATCGCTTCCTAGGAAGCTGCTTCCACACAGGTGTCCTAAATTAGGGTCATAGCATTGCTCCATAGGGGAATTGTATTCTGATGCAACTGAGTTTATGAGTTGTGAAGCACTTGTAGAAAAGCAGAATATTTGATCTCTATGGAGAATGGAAAATAAGTGGTAAACTTTACATGCACTGACTGGTATCAGAGAGAGAGAGAGAGATTGAGATATGAATTGGGCAAGTCACTTGGCCTCTTTGTCTCTTTCCTATTGTCCTTGCCCATACACTCTTTTATATTTACTAAGTATTCCTGAGCTGACCAGTTCTGTTTCTGCACCATGCTAAAAAACTCACTGTGCTGGATCCCTTGTATTTCCTGATTCTGCTGCTGAACCTCTTGTTTGCTGACTCTCAGATGATTGCAGAGAAAAGTTTGCCTTCTGTTGTAAATTCAGTTTCTGAATTAGGATCTGAAAGTTCTTTTGTTCCAGAAGTTGTAGTGTTGGCTACAAAACTAGAAAATTAATCTTCCCACAAGGTGTGTTTTACTTTCCCCCTTTCTTTCTGAGTTCACAGTTCAAAGTTCCTCTCCAGTAGCAAACTTCAGTAAGAAAGAAAAAAAGAGACAGAAATGTAGTGTCTCTAACTGTAATGGTCTTCACTCCTGCAGGCTGATAGCACTGCAGTGGAATCCTGGATCAGTGGAGATCACAGTGCAGGAGTTGCTCTGTGAGCTGTCAGTTGCTATGTGCATTCCTTGGTTTGCATTCCAGAGTGTGTACGATCAACACTTGCATATCTTTGAAGATTAAGTCGGTAGGAGAAAAGGACTGCTATTATGGTCTCAGAATACAAATTGGGAAATTCTATAAGCAAAAAATGGAGTATGTGTGTGCTAAAAATTGCTTGAATTATGTTGGGTTTATATTGTTGTTTGTGTAATTGGCTTGGATGTACTTCAAAGAACAATTGTGGTTTACAAATCCTTTTTTTGTAAGTACAGCCAAATAATAATGAACAAAAGATGTGTAGGAAAAAATAATTTAAAAATCACTTCTGTTGATTTCAAAAAGTAATTATGTACACAGAGAAAAAATAAGAGACATTGCAGACTAATAATTGAATTTAATATTTTCATTTATCTTAGATAACTGCAAGAGTCCAAAAGACTACTTAACTTCTTTCTACTAGGATTATAAAACTCATGTAACATTGTGTTTTTACTCCCCTAATGTCAATATGAAAGTCTTGTATCTTTCTGCTGTAAAAATATTGCTGTAGTATTTGACTTAAATAATTACATCACACTGTCTAATGGAAATAACAATAAAGAAAAAGTACTTTGGTGACTCAGGACTTCCTTCTCATTGACTTTCAATAATACACAGGCGTCTACAAGTCTTACTGAGTCATACAGAAAGACATTGAACATTAAAATGGAATTTAAACAGACTTCAAGCCCGTACTTCTGTATAAAAAGTCCCATTTAGCAGTGATCTTCCCCTAAAACTCAGTACTTTCTCCTTATCTGATCTAGCATTTGCATAGCCTCTTGCTTGAAGTAGCCATGCAGCTGTCCCTGTCAGACCATCTGACACTTACCTAAGCTTTGCAAAGATCTAGAAATTAGGGCAAGTGATGCTTTAGTCCTTTGGAGGACTTTTCTGGCACTTCTGCTCTAGGGGTGCCCCATAACTGGGCCTGAAACACTGACTAGGCATGGCAGCCTTTTTTTAAAATTTTTTCTTTTTTTTCCTTTTTGTTTTTCCCAGTCTGACAGCTCAGCTGCTTTTGGGAGAGCACCTCAGGGTAGAAGCTTCAGATGCCTTCTGTGGTTTCTAATGGTGAAGGAGCAATGGGATGGTTCTAAAACAGTGGCTTCCAATCTGCATCCTATGAGTCAGGTCTCCCTGAAATCTTTTTAAATAAGAGTCCAAAAAGAGGAAATGTAGTAAATTTAGCCTATTATTTGGTGTCAGTTCATAATATAGAACTGTTCCTGCAGAGAAAAAAAGAAAAACCAAAAACCTGAAAAATAATTTAGTTGCATCAATCTCGTTGCTCTATGGACTTGATCCTGAACTTAGATTTTTGGGTGGTCTTAAATGCCTCATCTCTTTAACATTACAGTGAGATATAAATTATTTAGGGATAAAGAGGGGCTCTCCAACAGCTCATCTAAATCCTGTATATAAAGACTCAAACCAGTTTATTGGGGTCCTGAAAAGCTATTTATTTGCTAAAGCATAATTTTGAGCTTTTAGGACTAGAAAGACTACCAAGACCTTACACCGTTAAAAGATGGTTTCCATATGTACCTGCAGTCATGCTTAGGAGCCTAATTTGCAGCTTTGCTTGTGTTCTCTCAGAGGTCACACACAAACCTACAAAGATTTCATATCCTGAAATAATGTTTAGTAGGTGATACAGACACTTCCCTTGCAAAACAAAATGAAAATAATGCTTGTGGGTTTATTTTTGCTAAACTTCCTATGAAAAAATGAGGATAAAATGTGTGTCTTCTGTGATAGGCTGCCAGGAGGGTAATGAAAAGATCTGAGTATATAATAATCTGCTCAATTATTTCTGGATTTTGTGCACTGTACTTCTGCACCCATATGTTTATTGTTTTTCTCGGCTTACGTTCAAATGAAAACTATGTACGTGTGTGCTAATATACTCTACCTGGGGAATTCCAGTACAGAAACTAATTATTTCTTCAAACTAATCTGACACCATGAACAAATGATACTGATGGGTGATGAGATTATAATTTTCTTGTGTATAAACTGATTGTAAAAGTAGTGGCGTGTGTTAGTGGGTGAGGGTAGCTTGACACTGTAATTGAGTGATGGCCATAAACTCATTGTCATTTGTAGTTGTATTGTTATCTCTTCACAAGAAAAACCTTTTGAACTTAAAGTTCGATAGAAGTTGATTTTTCTTTTTAATGTGCTGCCAAACAGACACAAATTCTGGTTATACTAACACAACCACATTTCTAGGCAATAGTGGTAAAACCATTTCAGGGCTTGTCCATGTGGAAGCTAGGTCTGATATAACAGCAGAGCCTTTTTTGTCATGGTTTTGATTACAAGAGGGAGCCCAAGAGTGGTGGTGTGAGGGACAGAGATCAGTGTACCTAGGATATGTTATCACCATGAACAGTCATAGATTTATTTGGTTTTGCATTGAGATTGGATGGGGACAAGGGAAGAGACCCTGAAATAAGATCATCTGGACATCTATTTTAACCTGATATAAGCTTCATTCTTCTTTCCTGTCAGCCATAGATCTGCTATTGTGCTGGCTCTGTGACACATTTTTTTAGGCCTTTGTATGTCTGAAAGGTAATTGTGTTGCATTTGTTTTATTTACATATTTTGGATTCAAGGAGAAATCTCTGCCCTTTGGGAAAATACAAGGGTAGAGGATGAGGAGAAGAGCATCCTAAAAATACAGACTTGCTTCTCTGCATTAGTTATGGCCTAACTTGTAGCCTTTTAAAATAATTTAACATTATTTCTAGAATCGCTAAGTCAAACACTTCAAAATGTTTACTGCCAGAATCCTTTCAACATTGTCACTTTGAGCATGAGTGGCAACGACCTTAATGTGGTCACATACTGCTCTCTTAACCCCTCTGGGTCCCTAGACTTATTCAGTGTGCAGGATGGATGTGTTTTGCAATTAAAAGGTAGGAATAATTAACCTTTTAATCTTATTGCTGAGTATATGGCACTCAAATTTATCTACTGTTAGTCTAACCCCTCTAGAGATACAAAATTACTTTACCCATATGCTTTTCTGTAAATCTTCATTACCTTATCCAAATGCATAAACTAATTTTCATGATACTGAGAAAATGGATATTATTCCATTAGTTCCATTTCCCAGATAGAAGGCCTGGGACATCAAGTAGCATCAATATTGGAACAGCTTCTGGCTTTCTTCTTTGGAAGAGCTTGCATTGCAAGCTTTATGCCTTGAAAGCACAATTCTGATCACCTTTAGATGCAGTTGTGACAATTCAGTGACTCAAGCTGCAGAGCCAAAAAATATATTGGTATCCAGCTGTGAAGCCTAATGTCAATGACTGTGCAAGCATCACAACAGCTTGAATCAGCAATAGTGTGGCCAGCAGGACCAGGGCAGTGATTGTCCCCCTGGACTCAGTACTGGCGAGGCCCCACCTTGAGTTCTGTGCCCAGTTGTGAGTCCTCACTACAGGAAAGACATTGAGGGGCTGGAGCCTGTCCAGAGGACAGTGGAGCTGGTGAAGGGCCTGGAGCATAAGTCTTCTGAGGAGCAGCTGGGATTGTTTAGCCTGGAAAAAAGGAGGTTTGGAGGAGATCTTCTTACTCTCTACAGCTGCCTGAAAGGAGGGATATTGTAGAGGTGTTGGTCTCTTCTCACAGCTAACAAGAGACAGGACAAGAGAAAAGGTCCTTAAGCTGTGCCAGAGGAGGTTTTAGATTGGATATTAGGAAACATTTCTTCACTGACAGTGTTGTCAAGCATTGCATCAGGCTGCCAAGTGGTAAAGTCACCATCCCTGGAGGTATTTAAGAGATATGTAGATATTGCACTTAGGGGCATGATTTTGTGGTGGTATTGAGAATACTGGGTTTACGATCGGTCTTGATCTTAGAAGTATTTTTCAACATAAACAATCTTATGATTCTGTGATTCTATCACAGTTCACATTAGTGTGTTGCTGCACAGTTATATCTCTTTGCTTACATGCAGAGTTCAGCAGATCTGCATTAGCATGGCATTCCCACTCTGTCTGCTTTGTTCTCCACTGTAGTCTCAGTGGAGCCAGCCCAGGGCTGTGGACATAGATCCTGTCAGATGCAGCAGTGCAATCCAGCTCAGCAGTGTGCTATTTGTGTCCTTATTCACAGGAGCAGCTTCTGCCTCTGGGAAAACCCTGGTCTTTATTCACTATACATGTTCTAAATCCCCTAAACAATGTAATATCTAGTAGAAAACAGGTCCACCTGTTTATTTAAAGCCATGTGGGGAAAACTAGTGCAGAATAAGGTCTTGGAAGATTTTACTTTATGCATTTGTGCAAGGTTCTTGGTTTGAAAAGCTTGACTTTATTCAGTGGGGTTTCTAGGAAAAAGCACTCCCAGGGAATTCTGATACCACTTGCCTAATTTATTCCATATTCTCATCCTCTTCTTACTAAAATGTGTTTACTTGGTTGCTTACTGTGGCAATGCCATCTTGCTCACATTGTTTTCTCTTTGTGTGCATTTTATGTGATCCTGTCTCTTGCCAAGCAGTTGCCCCCACTTCCTAACAGGTTACAACAAATCAATTTCTCTAAATGCATGCAAAATGGTAGGCCTTTCCAATGCATTTTAAAATACTAATTTCACTACTTTGACAATATTTTTAATTTAAAAATTCCATACTTCTAAAATAATTATAGCACAAACAGCAAGCTGTGTTTTGGATTTGTGTTTGGTGATTGGGTTTATTTGTTATTCTTTGGTTTTGTTTTCATTCCAATACATTTATTTGATCCTATAAACCCACCTTTGGCAATTCTGGTGCAGCTCAGTTCAGGACTCTAGCAACTCATCAAACACTAGGAGGACAGTGCACTGTCCTGGCAAACAGCAGGAGTCAGCTGAGGACTGAATCACAACTCACTTATTGCTTAACATCCAAGGGGAAGTAAATTCTCTCATTCTTGCTCGTGGACAATCTTGCATCTCCCTTCCCCTTAATTTGTGTCAGCTTCACCTCTCTGTCTGGGAACAAAAATGATACTCTGTCTCTTGCAGAAGTCCTTTGCTTCTCATACTAAGTGCCTGTCATTTCCACACAGAGGAGTTCAGGAGATCAGCAGAACACCTTTGCTTCCTCATGAGGACGTGGCTTGCCCTGCATCCCAGTCACCAGCCTCTGTTTGCTTCAGCTCTGCTCTTACCCCACAGGTGGTGCTGGGATCTTTCCTTATACCTCCTTCTTGCCTTATCTTTTGTTAGGTGATATTCAGGGTATGCTCTTATCAGATGCTTCTAAAAAACTAAAGTATGCAATATTTCCACATGCCTGCTGTAATGGTAAGATCTTAAAAAATTCCTGCAAGTCACTTATGACATTAATCTCTTAAATTCATGTTTGGTCTCTGTCAGAGTATGTTTTTCATCCGCTGTAGAATGTATCCTTTATACTAAATCTGATATTAATATGTTTATAACTCTCTTCTTCCTCCTTAAGTAGTGCTCAGCTACTTTATAAATACACTGAATCTGTTTTTGTATTGCAAATATGACATTATCCTTCTAAGAACACTTTCTTAAAACTGTATCTTCTGTCATTTATGGGAGGGTGGCATTATGTTTTAAATAAAGAGAATCTTAACATACGGGGTGTGAGCTTGTACTGTTAAATGCCTCAAACCTCCATTTACTTCTCTGCCAAAGTAATGGTATAGAAAAATCAATACTGAAGGTTCAAGGGAAGAAAATCTGGCTACCAAACTTTTCTCCTGCTTTTTCTTCAAGCCAGACTATTGTTTGTATGTATCTGCTCTGCAGTCATTGAACTTCCAGAAGTCAGAAGTTTTGTTGCCATAGTCTACAGATCAGTGGATGCACCAAAACTGTCTAGAGTACTAGGGTAAGCGAGCTTCTGTCATGACAGCACAGGAGACTTCTGGTTTTTGCACTCTGCTGTCAGGGAGATTACAAGTGCACATCTATTGTGGTAATTCAGGTAGTTCTAGGAGGCTCATTCTCCAGAAAGTTTTTCTTTTTCCTTTCTGAGCACTGAGAGGGTGTCATGGTAGTTTGGTTCAGACTGGGTAAAGAGACCAGAGTCTCTTTTATGGCTATTTTTTGAGGATTTGTAATTTTCTAATATTTTTCAGGCTTTTGATTAGTGTTACAAAAAAACTTTCTTCATTTCCATCTTCATTTCCTTCCAGTCTCTTAGCAATGTATCGCTAGACAGAGTACTTTGTCTATTTTAATATATGACTAATCTTTTCAGACCCATTTCCATTGCTATCTGTGCACTACAATTGCTAGCTGTATTATACCATTCAATATGGCATGCAGCAGTCCATCAATCCCCTTTCTTCATCTAAAAGCAGAAAATATATAGTAATTGCTTAATAAATCTGCCATTCCTTTATCTCGGTCTCCCAATTCCCCATTTGCATTTTTAGTACTTTTATCTTTAGGGCTGGCTGGTCATCTAACCAAGACAGGATGATAGCTAACTTTTATAGTACAGAAAGCAATAGGATTCTATGGTGAATTAATATTTTTTTTATTAATAACAGGTACTAAATCTTGATGGAATAGTTAATGTCAGGCATAGCTTCGACCCCTGCAGAACTTTTCTTGGGTACCTGGGATGGATAATATTCTCCTCCTTTGCCTCAGGCCTGTAACCCAAAGAAAATTTCCTGCATTTTGGCACAAATAATTTGGCAATAAATTCAGGGCTGAATTCCAGCAAGGTCAGCTTTTCCTGTGTTCTTAGCAGCTATTCTTTTCAAGAGGATTACCATATTGTTAGTGACAATAGTGGCACATTATGTCACAAGCAATACTTTTTTATTTTTTGCTAAGCAGTGACAGGTTCACCAAGTGTGATCTTATTTTTCTGCTACAGTATTAGAGATATTATGTTAGTAGAAACTATTAATGCTTTCATTTTTTAAAGTATATAGTTATTTATTAATTGACAAGAATTGTTTGCCATGAAGAAATAGAAAAGTTCTAGCTAAGAAAAACAAAGTAAAAGTGCCAAGGCTTTCAGTTTGTGTATTAACCACACTTGTGTTTTACACCTCATTCTCTGCTGCACCAAAGCTTAAGAACACTCCACTTTCTAAACAAAGTTTAATTTTCTATTAATTGCTTACCTTCTGAGCTTTGAGCTGTGTGACAGGGAGGATGTGCAAGAAGGCATTTATCACTGTTCTTACTTATATATGTACTTCTTGCCATTTCTGAACAGGAGATTTTGTTGCTCAGACCTTCTGATTTAATAGGGAAAATCTTCAGCATTTAGGAAGCATGAATCTCTGCACACTCATAAAGCATATCTCATCAGCAAAAAGCTTTTTGTAAACATCTTTGACCCATCCCATCCATCCTATTCTTCAGGCTTAGGTCAGAAAGTGAAAACAAGTTCAAGCTCTCTGTCTTCATCCTGAGGGAACTCCAGATAAGTCTTTAGATAGCTAAAAGAACTTAAGAAATTACAGCATAAAACCTGTTTAGGAAAACTGGCATGATGCACTGCCCTGTTAAGGATTAAATCTCATTTCTGATGACAGTGAAACTTAAAAGTTCTGCTTGAGACTATGGACTAAAGGGGGAATTTTGACAAATGCAAGTCTCGTGTCTCCTCTCTTTAAACTATGCCCTTGCTAGGATAAATACAAAACAAGAATACATAGGCAGAAATGAAGAAAAAATCTTCAAACCAAACACTTTTAAAAGCAAATTGGAGAAGTCACTAAGTCAAGACATTGATTGCCTGTGGGACTGTTAATAAATGGAAACACATGGCTGATATTTAGTTATTTTGCCTAAGTAAATACCCAGGAAGCATTAAATGCAACCTTTGGAGGATTTCCATAGAACTGCCAAAATGTATTGCTGCTTGCTATTATTACAACCTACATCAACATTCAGGAGCAATATAAAATCCCTCATTTCTTTGGAATTTAGTGCCAAAGCAAAAGGAATAAGCAATTTTGAAATAAGTAAGTACAATAATATGACACACAGCTCCAGCCTTACGCTTCAGGGAACCAAGGAGATTTTATTTCTGGGGACGTAGAGGTACATAAGGGAGTGTACAGAGAAAGAATTATTGCTTTAATGTTTACATTAAAATCTAATGGGAAAAATAAAAAAAGAGAAAAACTTTTGTAGTTAAGCTGAACAAATATTTCTTCATGGAATCTTCTAGTGTAATTTTTTTCAGATGTTGAATAGACCAAATAGTAAGTATGAGACACGAATCAGGCTTTGTATGGCATGTGCTCCAACACAAGCTGCACAAGCAGGGAGACTATCTCAAATTTTAAAAGAAAATATTTTCATGCTGACAAATGAGGACAGCAAGAGACAGAACTGTTTTATAGAGAGCAAAGACAGATTCTACAACTGTAGATCTTAAAAAGTAGTTACAAGAACACTTAATCCAGACTCATGATAGAATTCCTGCTTAAAGGTGGGACAGCCACATCCAGTTAATTTTCTGACTTTTAGAGAACTACATATGCGTACTATAATCAAAGATCTTACTGCAGTGAGATTGCTCTGTGTGTGTGAATATCTTTCTTTTCTTCTCTCCTATAATGGAGAGATAACCTCTTTCTTATTCTTCAGTCTGCTTCTGATTCACCTAGGAATTTTAAATTCCTTTCAAATTTTCAGAGTATTCAATATTTAAAACTATTCTTATTACTTCTATTGTTCCTGATTATTCAATTATTCTTGATAAAATTGGTCTTTGTTGCCCTATTTCCTTTTAATTTCACCTTGAGTGAATTTCAATTATCTTCTATTCTTGTTCTTGCAAATTTTGATCCTATTTTCTTAGGCTATTTTACATTTTGTAAAGATACTTATATTAAAAAATTGCTTTATTTTTGTTGTAGTGCTTTCATTCTTGGATGTTTATATTGAATGACAGTGCTTTTTTGAAGTATTATCTAATATTAAATTCACCTGCTTTCCTTTTTCCCGTTTGATATATGAGTTTATTGCCTTGTCAGGAAACCGAAAGGATCAGTCACACTCCCTTTTGAAGTGGCAGAAATCCTTCTGATCTTTCTAAGGGTGAGAATGAGTCTTCTTGTAAATATCCCTAGAAATGTCTCCCAAGTCCCAGACGTGCAGTTCTTCTCCCAAACCATACCCCTGCATTTTTCAAAGGTCTCATGAAACCTTTCTACAGACATTCAGCAGTATACATCATTCATCTGACAGGCAAAATGAACAGGGTAACTTCCCTGTATTTCTTACCATCTATCATTCTTTACCTTTACAACTGACCTTCTTCCTGCCCTGCTTTTCTTTATATGTTTGATTAAATGTGCATTCTTGTATTTCTGTTCCCTACAATGTTTGTTCTTCAGTCAATCTTTGATATATTAGAGTGAGTAGGATATGTGGAAAAAGGGCATGTATGGGTTTTTGCCTTTTTTTTAAGTAATCAGTATTTTCTAAATGTCTTCATGTAGGTAAAAAGGAAGCCAGCCCTTGCTATCTATGTAGCACTTGAATATCAAGGCTTATTCCTGTACCTAAAGCACAGATGACTTCACTAAATAAAATCTCTGAAGTCTGTTTTAAATGGCTCTGTTTCTGCAATGATAATATCAGTAAAATCCTGGAACTGCTGTGAATAAAACAAATATAAAATTGAATAATTTCTTTTTCTGTCCTGTAACAAAATGCTACTTCTGAGAAAAAGAAACTTAAAATTGTCAGCAATGGATATGAAGTTGGTTTCTTTGTGCAGGAGGAGAGAAGACTGGAAAGCAGAAGGCAAAAGAATGAAGTAGTATTTTGAATTATTTTTCTACATGACATGTCTATGAGCCACTTAATTCTGTATCTGTGGGGGATTAAAAAAAAAAAAAAAAGACCCACATAACAGAAACAAAACAATGAGCCAATTTGAGACTTGAATCATAAATTAAGTCAGAGATTTCTACAGAAATTGCCAGTGTATATACTTGGAAAAGCCTTTGTGCAGGATGTATCTTCCTCTAGCTTGCTTTGGCTGATCAGCTACACAAGTGCAAAATGTTTCAAGTAGAGGCTCAATGGGACAGAAGAGTTCTGATCCCAGTAAAGTGCTAAACTTTAACAGATCTTGGCAGACTTCAGGTTTCACCTGAGGAGTCGGGAGGCATCACTAGTTGTCCTGGTTGAAGGTTTGGAGCAGAGAGGGGAAAATTGATGTGAACTGTACTAAGCCACCGCAGATAACAACACACAGTAATTGCAATAATCTTTCAAGGAATTAATTTATTGTGTGGGAAAGGAATGCAGCAGTGAATGCATACTCACTCTCTCTCTACCCCTCACCACACCCCTCTCTCCCCAAACTGTTTTTTGTAGTCACCATAGGGGTATTATAAATAAACTTAAATTCTGATTTTAAAAATAACTGTTTCCCCAGTGGCCTCAGAAATGTTATTCCATGTTCCCAATCTTATTGCTGGAACTATAACTTCATTTCTAAGGTTTCAGAAAACATGGTATTTAGTATGGAGGTTCTCTGAAGGTCTGGGAACACCATTTCTCCAAGAGGGAAGGATCCACTTGCTGACTGACTGCTCATTGTCATCCCTGTAAAGTTTTTACTTCTTGACAATGAGCGCAGAAGGGTTCAGGTCAGAAACCAGGCTGCATCCTTAGGTCATGGGTTATTTGAAAACCTAACATCTATGGTCAAATATACCAGGCAAGGAACAGAATGGGAAAACTATGAACCATAAGCTGGTTTTGAACTATTTTGCAAAATCAGTATCAATATAAAATGTTCTACCCTATAATGATACAGAATACTTATATATATGTGAGTTGTTAATTATGAAACAAAACATCCATCTAGACCATCTTTGTTTTGTTTAGGCTGTTTTCGGTTTAGACAAATGGGAATCTGGAAATCACTTTACAGTTGCCAGTGTACAACACTATCTGTTTCTGGGTTTTATTGTATTTCCTTTATGGCTGTGATTTGTGACCATTTGCATTTTTGCTGATAGCTACTAAGAGTAAGTCAATATTTATAAAGTATTTTTTCCTATGCCTTCCTTTTACTAGAGACTTTCCTGGATATAATGAGCTCTTTTTTCAGAAAGTGAAATACAATTTGGGTGCACATGCCAACAATAATTGTACTTGTCAAAAGAAACAGATAATATTATAACTGCCTGAAATTTAATCACAAGAAATGTGATAATTCATATGGGAAATCATGTTTTACAATTTCTTTCTTTCCATGTGGTCTAGAGTGTTTAAGGAGAAAAAAATTATTCTGTTTAGGCCAAGCATGGCATAGAAAAGCAATTTAATGCAAAGTTTTTAAATGCATTGGTGGTTCCTTCCAACAGAAACATACCTGAGACTACAACAATAAAAACACCATATGAGAAGTTGGAAAAAAGTAATTCTATTTAATAGTTGTATAGTATACTTACTTTGATTTCATTTTGAATGTTGAGGTTTTTCTTTTAAAATTTTGGTAGTGCTGCTAGGAGCAAGTATAGTGTAGCATATATAATAACATTTCAGCCATGAAGTGAGAGATCTAGTTCTGTCATTAGTGTAACAGATCATTTGTTACATCAGATTTGTTCCATATTGATAGCCATGTAAGTGAAGTTTGAACCTGGGCCAGATCTCATGTATTAAAATCCACTGTAATTTAAAATTCTGCTTTACAATAACAACGATCAAATTACTTTTTAACAGTATCAGGCCATTGCTCTAAAAGTGAAGAGCAAAAAACCCCAGATCCCAAACTCAACAAAACCAATCAACCAGTAAAATTCAGCTAATCAATCAAAAAGTTATTAACAAAAGATTTTTTTCATTTTCATGTTTTTAATTACATTTTCATACCAACCAAGATGTGTTCTTACTATGCTGATTGGAGAACCTCATAACCAGAATGAAGGTAGATCTTTAGATGTGTGAGCCTGGCTGGAGGGAAGAGCAGAATGCTCCTGTGCTTGGCTACCCTACAAGAAGCCTAGCTAGAGTTCCAGCTAAGGTCAGGCACAATGGCTTAGCTCTGAGCCTTGATTTGCATGCCAGCTCCTCCCAGTGAACAGATCTTTGTCATCTGTCGTCTTCTGGTGGTATTTTGGTAACTCATGGTATCCCTGTTTACTGACGGCATCTTGGTTAGCAAGAGGGAGTGGCTGATTCACTTGAGGTGTGTCTTTGGAAAGAATGGGTAAAAGTGCATCCTTTATTCAGGTCTATATCCAGCCTTTGCAAGAATACAGTCAGAATGAATGTTTGTACTCATTTGGACTTGTGTGTGTGGTTTTGGTTTGGTTTGTTTTTTGTCAATGTTCTTCAAAGCAATATTCATGTTGTACAATCCTAATTAAATATCAGAGAAGAGTCAGTAAGTTGTTTATCATAGTGCTCCTCTTAGAAGTACAAAAAAAGGAGACATTTTGCCCTGGAATGATTTCCTTGAATTTGGTCAATGGGCAATAGGGGTGGTCCATGTGGCTTGGAATTGAGACTCTGCCTACTTTGCTTTATATATATTGATTTGTCCTGCAAAAGGAGAAACTTAGCAATTCAACAGTCTCTTGAAGTTTTTATGGATGAGATGTTCCCTGCCTAGAAATGGAGTTCTGGAGCAGAGTGTGGAAATGAACAGCAACAAGAGGCTTTAATGAAAATAGGCCATGGCAAAGAAAAGCAGGAAGTTTCAAATGAAGGTGATTATAAATGCAGTTCAAAATAATGATTATGTAATTTTCATCAAGACTGATTGAGATTTCTTTGCCCAGCTAGGAAAATTATCAACAGTGCAATGCAACAATCATCAATACTTGCTAATGCGTAAAGAAAAAAATATGGCTTGTAGGCTAAGCCTTGCCATACTCTGCCATAAAATCTTGGTTTTGTTCAACATTAAAAAGACACAGAAGATCAGAATGGGATTTTTTTATACTTTCATTTTTATTGTTAGATTTAAATTATGAACAGTTGTGCATGAAAACAGTTCCACATATTGATGAATTTGGGTGTTAGTATGGCCATAGTAACCCCACCAGAGTTTGTATTTCATGGGAACTCCTCTAAGAACAAAGTTTCCTGCTTCAGAAAGAAGGTCACAAGCAGTATACAGTGACTTAGAGTTGATATGCTAATATATCCCTAAAGAATCCAGCAAATAATTCTGAAGAAACCAGCTATTTATACTTCCATCTCATGAAGCAAGACCTCTGGAGATATAATCTAAGAGTTTTGAGCTCTGTACAAGTACTAATCATCAGAAGAGCATGACAGCTCTGTAATTTTTCTCGCTGTGGGTTCCCACGGTATATTAGTAAGGTGATTCATAAAACAAGTCAGCTGCAGAATTAGGATTATAAATATGTGAGCTAAGTGAAAATGTTTTAACCATTTTCCTGTGTATTTATATGTAGCTGTATTTACTATTGAATTTGAGAAGCATATACCTAGAGAACAGTATCTCCTGTAAAAGATAGGCAATCTGATTTATCACCAATAAATTACACATTGTTGCAGAAGTTATATTATAATGTAGTTTCAAGTGAAGACAAAATGGAACCTTCTTCAGTCATGCAAAAGTGCATAGAAAGGGGGTATAAAGATTAAGCTTTCGGCATTTTATCGTGCTTTGGGTTCTTAAGCTTTATTGCTATGACCTCATTTTTCAGATATGTCCACAGTGCTCTGTGATCTATTTTTCATCATTATATCCAACATTTAAGATACCAGTAATTTTTACATTGTCACATGGTTATTACCATTTCTTTCATCATTTTTGCTTCTATTGATGACTCCTGGATTAGTTACAAGTGATGCCTCTGATGTTATCACACCATTGGCAGTGTTCATGTTCTGTAGACACCAAGGGTGTAATAACGTTTTGTAAGTGAAAAGGAGTTGAGAAGTGTGCATGTGTGATTTATAAATGCATCATTTGCACCCTGAACCATGCCCTGTGCGTTTTAAATAGTGACACTTATTTCTAGCCAGCTGCTACAGAATACAACAAAATTCACAAATGAAAGTATTTTTACTAGAAATTTCTCCTTCCATATTGAGATGAGAGAAAGCTTGCTGTTCCACCTGTTTCCCAGCTGGTTTGGGAGAGCAAATAGGAACTGCTAGAGCCTAGGGAGATATCAAAATTGATTTTTAAGTTATCTCAACAGTTTGAAAATACATTTAACTGGATCACTAGGAAACCAAATTAATTTGGGACATCAGTGAGTCCATTAAAATTTCTCTATCTATTACATAAAGCAACAGGGAGCACGAGCATCTAATTTAGACCCACATATTCCAAATTCAGCAATAAAAAGTGAAGGACCATCTTTTTTCCATTTCCAATGCCTGTTGGAAGTAGATAAGGGAGGCTTCATGTGTTTGTGTGGCTTCATCTATTTGTATTCCTTCCTCCTATTACCTCCTAGTTGCTTTAGTAGTTCAGGATACTGTGTTCCATTAAATAGTACGTCTTTCCACTATATAACCTCCACAGGGGTTACACAGTGTTTTCCAGCCTCTTTCAAACATGGACTGGAATAAATGAAAAGGGATCTTTCTCTGGAGAATAACATACTGCTATATAGGAGTATGAACTTCTCCCCAGGGAACTGAAGTAGGTAAAAGAAGTGCAGTGCTTGACAGGAACAATTGGCATATGGAACCTGGAGAAGTGAGGAAGGAGAGGTTTTGTGTATGAAGATCAATGAAGTTTATTTAACTTACTTGACAAATAAAAATACACTACGTTTTACCTTCCATGAAATAAAGATCCTTCAAAGAAAGTGGGGAAAAAAGCAAGGTGAGCATTTTAAGCAAGTGAGAGAAGTGGATGTAAGGTCAGCTGTCAGCAGTGTGTGTATGCAGGCAGGTAAGGGAGACAGGGCTCCGCTCTCAGTTTTCCCTTCAGCATTTGGGAGATGGTGGATGTTACTTAAAGAAGCCTTGTAGCCTGCATATCTCATGGACAACCTTTGATGTCTTTAAATTACAGATATTTAGAATAAAACCAGAGGTGAAAATATCCTTGTTTAATTTAGAAACTCAGAACTGAATCTAATCCAATCTAGTATTAAGACTTTCTTCTGTCCCTGATTGCCTGATCAGCTCTGATAAAAGAGAAGAATCTCTTAATTTATGTTACTAATTTGTGTAGTAAAGACCAATCATTTTCCAATTATGTAAAAATTAATCAATGAAGTGAAAATCATTTTGGTAGAATTAACATTTATTGGGTAAATTATTAAAGAACTTTAAAATAAAATTTAAAATAATTGGAGAATTAAATAGCAAACAAAATCCTGAAAGAAATGAGGGAAAACTCATTTTTCAGGATTGTGGTTCAGAATGTGTCCTTTCAGTGATGGAAATCTTCAAGGAAGATAAAGCAAATTTCATGGCAACTTCTGGGATAAATTCTTTGCAAATCAGATCAACCCAGATAAAGAAGAATCATATGCAATTTTAACTAAACAAATGCATCAGTGCCTTCTAAGAGTTTAATACTGAGATAAGCCACCTATGTCAACAGAGTGACAGAAGCAGTGCACATTACAGTGCCAGCATTCTGTGATGATAAGTGGCTGGTGATATCAGACAGTGACTCTGAACAGGATCTTCAGAGTAGAGCTGTGAAAAGTTTTGATATCAGAACTGTGTGAAATGTGGACCATGTTTTAAAAGCAAAGCAGAGCTCTTAGGTGTGCACTGACCCAGGACAAGCAAGGCTGGTGTCCAGGTGACAAATACGGTGGGTTGTTCCATTCTCATGAATCATTTGCTAACGGGATATAATCTAATGACATACTCCTCTCTTTGGTGCGGGGAACCAAGATCATTGTCTCTCAGCTCAGATATTTTGAGAAAACAAGAAATTTTTAATTTAAAAACTTCATGTCATATTTTGATCCTAAATTACATCTATGCTTAAAGGAAAAAAAAAAAAACCAAAAAAAACCCCAACCCAAAATGGAGTTTGTTTGGTACTTGGATAATTATAGAAATATTGCAGTTCAACTTCAAGTGTGGAGCTACCAGAAATTCAGTTTTGTAACTTTGGCTCATCTTTCTTTCCAATGACTCTTACACATTATTCACAGTAAGTCTCTACTTCAACTATTTTTCCTTTTGATGTAGAAGGAAGTGGTGAAAGGCTATCTGATTATTTCAGAGAGCTATTTTTCTTACTTTCCCTTATCTATATTAACAGTTACATCTTCAAAGAACTTGAAGAAGAATGTGTTACCTGTTCATTCTGAACTCATCTTTGAACATGTTAATTTTTAAAGTTTCCATTCACTGCCAAAGCCATAGTTTCCTTTCTAAGAAATTCTCTAAAATTGATAGAAAACTTGTAGGTTTATGTATTAACCTGTCTTTACACAGTCAAAACCCAGTACAATTGCATAGCATTCTCTCCCTCATCTGCAACCCCTTTGCTGCACAACAGTCTTGCTAAAGGAAATAAAAAAGATTAAATCCCTCAAATACAAGGAAGAACTGTGAATGATTTCCACTTGGAAGACACTTTTCAGATAATCTGTTGGTCTGATTTAATATCTCTGAAACTTCTCAAACAATGCAGTGAAGTATGCTCTGCTCTGCAAAGTGTATTTCTTTGCTCAAACTGTGCTGCTTTAAAACTTTTGTCGCCATTGAGTGAAAATCTTTTTGAGCTTTACTCCCCTCGGCATGATAGTCTAAGAATGGCATAAATTAAAATTTAGATTTATATTTTCAGCGTGAACTTTCTGTTCATGTGTTGTTGGGTTTTTTTTTTCCCTAGTCTAACAACTTGCCTTTTCAGCAGTTTAGTATTTATGGGGAATTAGATGTGTCTCTGAAAGGGCACTGGTGAGCTGGTTGGTGCCTGTAGCACTGAGTAAATGCATATGCAATATCCCCAGCACCACGCTGCAGCCTGATAAGTTACATGGGAATAGATAAGCTCTTTTACTTTAAAAGCCACCAATTATTACTGACTGCACAAAAACTCCTTATGTGTTTACTTCAGAAATAGTATTCAGTAATAGGATTTCATAAATCAGGACCATAATTCTGACATTGCTGTGATGGTGGTCAGTGCAAAGGACCAGTGCCTCAGGTGATGACACCATTGTACCATCTGTGAGCTAGCAGGTATTTTGTGTAGTTTTGTATGCATCCTTCTTGTTCTTTTCACTTTGTTCTAGATTCATAGAATAAAGGAAGAGGTTTCCTTTCATATTATCAGTGATTAAGTCACAGGCTTCAGGTTTCAAGTTGCATATTTTTCCTAATCATGACATGGTCTAATGGGTAAAACACTTATCTTTCCTTTAAGATACCTTTTAATTGAATTTATGGCATTTACTCAGGAATCATTCAGGTATAAATGATAACTTTAAACCTCTTCCTCTTTTCTTGGATTCCCTTGCCACCTCCAGATCTAGCAACAGTGAAACCTTTTCTATCTTGTCTCCATATCATCTAAGAGCCCCTTATCTTCTCCTAACATGCACAATAGCGAGAAATTATTCACTTGGAGTAGAAAAGTAAATAGGATTTGTTGATATCTTTGAGCTCTTTGCACACTCTCCTCTGTGCAAAGGCTCAGTTAAGACCAGTGAGTCACCGAAACAGCAGAGAAGGGAAGAAGTCAATTTTGCCACGGAAAGAGGAGGTAGAAACCAGGCCACCAAGGAATCAGATCAGACACCAGACCAGGGAGATATCAGCACTTCACAGGAAAAGCTCCTGGTGTTTGGAACTTCTTTTCTATACAGCTGTCAACTAAAGTTAGAGAAGGAATTTAGAGACTTTAGATAAAAGCTATATGAATTAAATTTTAGAAATAACAGTGTCTTAAGAATTTCTAAAAATTAAAAATGAGTAATGAGTAAATCAGGATTGACTCTCATCATCAGTGCTGTGTATTAGATGCTGTTAGATCATGAGTTAAAAGAGGGATTTGCCAGTTTCAGACACTTAAAGTGCAGAGGTAGGACCAAAATGAGGTAGAATAAGAGATTTATCTTTTAAATGGATCAGTTTAAAGCAGATGTGGATTCACTGACTCAATTCCACTTAGATGTACAGTAGTGTATGAAACTAGAATCAGGAGTTAAACATTTTTTACACTCTTGGGACAGTTTTTTTTGTTGTTATTGTTGTT